>SNQJ01S0098401.1:0-31214 GCA_010110895.2 Picea sitchensis | reverse complement strand
ATTACAAACAATCATGCAAAATTAGTGTATACTATAACAAACATTCAAACAATATATATACATATATATAATTTTATATAAAATTGACAAAATAAAAAAAGATAATGAATATATAGCTAATTACCATGGAACGATATTCATTCAATCCGCCATCAATGTGACCATATTTCCTATAATGTTTTGTAGCTGTTGCTATTAAAATTCTTACGGGTTGTCTAAGGAAACATTTTTTACAAGGGCAATAACATCTACCATCACCCTTTTCACCCACTTTACTTTTTTCCCCACCTCTAACAACATTTTGCGACATTTTTCCGCACAAAAATACCCTTTCGGAACCATCGTTGTTATAGCAATATTGTTGCAACATCTTTAAATTGTCAAATATATATAGGGCAATTTTAGGTCACTATCGTTGCACTTGCAACGACAATGACCTAAAAGTATATTTTTTCCACCTATTTATTTTAGGTCATTTTCAACGATAAATTTTAACTAAATTATTATGGTCAACTTTCATCGGATATGCGACGAACAATCAACTTTCATTGAATATTCGACGAAAATTGACCATAATAATTCAGTCAAACTGTAGGCGTCGATATTGCGACGAATACGGGGTAGATTTAGAAAAAATGAACTTTTTCTCATGCATGTGTCGACGAAAGAGTACTTTCGTCGCAAATTTTTCGATATGTAGTAGTGTCTACTATACAACATGCATATACGCAAGTTGCACCACTAACCTGTGTGCATCGGGGTTTGTGCCCAAAAATGAAAAATGGTGTCGGGTTTCCATGTCACGACAAGAGATCAATGATCCTTGGCCTTCCATATACTAGAAACGTTTCAACTCGACCCTTCAGTTCCATTTGAAGGCTATAAATGGGTTAATTCCGAGCTATGGAAAGGAGGAGAAATAATTCAACTTAGAGAGAAGAGTTACTTTGGAGAATTTATTCACTTCATATTGAGTCTGTATCCCTTTTTCCTTTAAGTTTGAACATAGTGTTCAACCCCCAAGCTCTTCCATTAATGATTGAGAACTTCATTGTCTCTCTTATATGAGCTTGCATTTGGTGGAGGATTGAAGTGGTCGAGGCCCAGCTGGAAGGAACTTAGTTTCTCGGTTCCGAACCATGCCGACACAAAAGTATGTAACTTTTTCACTTTTGGTGATCATATATTAATAGAAATACTCTTTTCCTGTCCAATTGATATCTTGCAAATATTTGAATTATTGTTCCATGGGCGTATTTGTTATGTATATTAATGGATTATGCTATTGAATGTGCTAACATCATATATTATCATGATATGCTTGCTTTGCTTGGTTTTTGAGGAATAGTTACAGGTATATTGCTTTGGGTCAAGTTCTCAATGATGGAATTCATTGAACGTCTAGACGAGGTAGGCATTTTATCTTGTCTTGCTAGCATACTTGAGAATAGAGTTGATTTCTACAGTCATTTATGTTTGTTGTGGTTTTCCCCTAGCCATAGAGATATTTTCCTTGTAACACACGAGAAGGTTGATGCTACAATATAAAGAGATATGAGGGCCCAAAATCATTTGCAAATATGTGGGATCTATAAATTTTGGGCCATAAAAGAAATGAGGGCCCAAGTGAGTTTTCTCCAAAAATTGATAAACTACTGGATTCAAAGAATGAGGCCTTCAATCTTGATGGTAAACCATTGAGAATTTAGGTGGACGAAATCTACTTTATCACAATGTTGTCTCACCGAGGTGAGGTGGTGAATATCAAGGCACGAGGGACTGGAGGTGGGAGGTCTATGGATTATTACATCACCACCTACTACTTTGCAGACATAGAGAAAGTGGGGAGCCAAATCCCTATTAGAGTGATTGAGAAGCTGAGTCTGAATATCATCA
The DNA here is from genome assembly GCA_010110895.2 of Picea sitchensis. NCBI lineage: Eukaryota > Viridiplantae > Streptophyta > Pinopsida > Pinales > Pinaceae > Picea > Picea sitchensis. Next base: position 29,318 of record SNQJ01S0098401.1, on the reverse strand, counting down.
TCTTAGTACTCACATGGATATTAGGATTGACCTTATTGCATTAGGTGTCGATGTTGCTTATGTTCTATGCTGTGGACTATTTGAGACCCATGGTTTATGATTGGTGCACCTCACTACTGGACAACATGAAGAGCCAACTGACTGATTGCAAACTCAGGAGGATGAGGAACTTCAGGTTTGAATCTATTTTGTGTAGTTTTTTCTTTGAGAGGGTTCCAACTCTTATCCCTAGAGTGGAAGTCTTTCCACATGATCTACGAGATTCAACCATGACCCAGTGGACCGATGTGATGAGGCAATTGGGAGGTGATAGGGTACCAACTCCCTAAAATGATGAGTTCTTTCACTGTTGGCGATGACATATAATTTCCATTGATGGATATCCCTAAGAGGGACTCAACTATCGAGGGGATCATGACATGCCATTACCACTAGGATCTTCCTTTGGAGATATTGGTGATAATTTGTTTTTGTATATTTCATTTTTTTGTGTTTTTTGATTTGATAAATGAAAAACAAAAACACAAATGTTTTTGTATGGTATCATATATTAACATTTATTTCTTTGACTCATATGTAGGTGAACGAAGACCAGATGAATACCCACTACATCAGCACAGGGGTCGAGGAGATGATATGGTCGACAGGGACACAGAGAGAGTCCTTCAGAGCATGTAGGAAAACCTATCTTGTCTGACTCACCAGATTCCTATGGTCCAGGTTGAGGATCTTCTAGAGGCTATGTAGAGGCAGGTTGTGGGTGAGACTCTTTTGATATCTCATGAATGCTATAGTGTGCTATCATGACACACACTTGGGACCTCAGGCTTAAATAACATGGTTATATGATGTACTGACCGTATATGTATTTTTGAGGGCTACAAGCCCAATTTTGTACTATGACACCATATTTTTTGGATTTAATGGATGAAATATAAAAATATTTTGGTCTTTGGCTTTACTTGCATATCTTACAATGGATCAATGTATGAATGTGTGTTTTCTTTACTTAGTTATGTGACAGATGCCAATATAAAATATAATTATCATATGCATCAGATACTTGATTAGAACTTCTAGGGATATGTTTATAAGTAATAAAATTAGAATATCATTCCAAAATTCATACCTGAAGGAAATGTCAGAGTAATGTAGGATCTCTTACCCGGTACCTATCGTTCAACTGTCATACAACTAACTGGGAATCCAGTCGAACTTCTAAATATCAAACACTATTTTAAATGGCGTCGCGTAATAGATTTATAACGACACTATACTCAACCACATTGTTCGTTGATGGCTCCAGACAAATTCCTCCTGAAGACACCAGTTGTCCCTCGGGTGAATAGATAACCCAAAGAACGAACGCCATGTTCCGAGTATGGAAACTAGCATCGTATGCAAATCCTAAGAACACTAAAGATTCTATTGACATCTGCCAACCAAGGGAAAAATCAATAATAAATATGGCGACACAAAATAATAAAGATAAAAATATATACACTAACATACACTAGTATACAAAGGTCATGCTCAAGATTGAAGGCTCAAGAATAATACCTTTTAAGGTAGAGCCCATTTCTAGGCTCGTCCAACAAATTCCCTTCATAATATTCTAACTCATAGGCTCCTTTTTAGAGGACACATCTCACGATATAAGGACCATGCCACATGGGATTGAATTTTCTTGTCCCTAGTTCTTCTTTAGCTTGGTCATAAAGAAGAACCAAGTCACCCTTAACATACTACCAGGGTCAGAAAAAATTATTGTACTAGACCGTAACATGTCATTTATTCTCCTCGATGGCTATAGTGACATCTTGATGCTGCTCATCAATCTTCTCTAAGTGTATGAGGTGATATTTGAGATCAATCATGTTAGGTAGGATCTCGACTGCCAGCTTAAGAGAAGTGATATCACACTCAATAGGAAGGACCAACTCCACTCTGTGGACTAATTGAAACAATGAGAAACCAGTGGAAGTATTTACTATGGTTTGGTATGCCCGTAGAGTAGGGTAAAGCATCACATGCCAGTTAGATTTACTTTTCATGAAAGTATTTTGAAAAATGGATTTTAGAGATTTATTCATGACCTCTACTTGTCTATTTTCCCGAGGCTAGTAGGGTGATGAATGATCCTATTTAAACCATAGTTTTGATGTTGATTTTGTCATCATATCGTTCTGGAAGTGACTACCATGATCAGTGACAATCTCCTTCGGGATACCGAACTGAGATATAATTTGATTGAATATGAAAAGATTTGCAGTCTCACCATTGTATTTAATGGTAGGCATAGCCTCAACCCATTTAGTTAAATAATATATGACCACGATAATATGATGGTTCCCCCCAACCGAGGTTGGGTTGTAGTCCAGAACAATCACCCCCAACTTGGGGAAGGGACCAACAATTATGACTGGGTGAATTGGGGTAGGGTGCGAGTGCATCTTACGAGTGAACACCTGGCAAGGGTGGCACTTCTTTACCGATTCTATGTAATATTTAAAAATTGATGCCAAAAAATAACCAGCTTGAAATAATTTTTGGCTGTCGCAAGCCGAGATAAGTGACCACCACACTCACCACTATGAAAGTCATTAAGAATGGATTTATACTCCTCACAAATATTCAAACAATGAATCAAAATAAAAACCCCTTGATGATACAAAATACCATTGATAATGAGGCAGTTTTTGGCCTGATGGCATATACACCATTGGTTGTCTCTCGAAATATGTTAGGGAAGATTCAAAGTTTAAAGGTAGATTAGAATATCTCCATAATAGGGGTCCAAATATGAGATAAGGAAGATGTGTTCATCAACAAATGAATTGTCATGAAAAATATCCTCATCCTTCCTAGGGAAGTATGACATCAATTCCGCAAAAAATAACAATTTTTGTGAAGGAAAAATCAATATCAAAATCCTGCAAAATCACAATCCATTTATTGTATTTACCCCCTATGATACTCCTTGTAAGGATGTATTGAAATGGATTGATATCAACAAGAATGATAGTCTTGTAGAGTAATATATAGTGACGTAATATCTGAACCACATGCATGACTGCTAAGGCTAGCTTCTCTAAGTGAGAGTAATTAAGTTCAAGACCAATTAGATTTCAGCTAAGGTAATAGATAACGTGCACATGGAGCTCTTCATATTCCTGAATGAGAACAATACCAACCGTTCCTTCGGACGCAGAAATATAAAGCATGAAACTCTCTACTGTAGTATGGGGGATTTAACAAAGGTGTAGACACCAAGGATTTATTGAGAGCATCAAAGGACTCATGGGATCACTCATTCCATATGAATGAGGTATCCTTTTTCAAGAGACACATACAACCCTTATTTATATTGGCATAGTTAGCTACAAAATGACGCAGGAAGTTATCCTTCCCATGTAAACCTTGAAGTTGTTGAATATTGCATAGGGGAGACAATCAAAATATTTCCTCAACCTTCATGGGGTCCACCATGATCCCATGCTCAGAAACTATGAATCCAAAAAGGAGGCCAGACCTAACGAAAAATGTGAATTTTTGAGGGTTCAATCGAATGCGATCTTAGTGACATATTTCAAACACTAGTCGAAGGTGAGTCAAATGATAATCCCTGTAGCTAGAGTGAGTAGCGATATCGTCTAGATAGGCTTCGACTATATTATTAAGGTCATGGCACGTTGAAAATTTGCTCCAATGTTTTTAAGGCCGAAATGAATTTTCTGATATACAAATGTACCCCAAGGAAAAATGAATGCCATCTTATGTTGATCCTCATATTTAATTTGAATTTGATTGTAACCTAAAAATTCCTCCATAAAAGAAAAAACTTCGCTTCCCACACACTCATCAATAATATGATCAATAAAGGGAGTGGGGAAGTTATCTTTAGGACATTATTTATTGAGGTCCCTAAAATCCATACATACACAGACAATTCCTTTTTTCTTATCTACGGGAACATGATTGGATACCCATTCAGTCAAGGGAACTAGGTAAATGACACCAACATTACGCAACTTCTCCACTTCTTCCTTAATAGAGAGTGCCTTCCTAGTATTTACAGCCCTAAGTCATTGTCGAATGGGCTTAACATTCATATAAGTTTTAATTTCATGTTCGAAAATACTGTGGTCGATCCCTGGCATCTGATATGTATGACCAAGTAAATACATCTCAAAATTCCTTAAAGAGATCGATGTAAATCTGAATTTCTTCAGGAAAACAATCCGCACAGATATATACATTTTAAATTTTACCAGGGGTTCGAGAGATGTCAATCATGATGGTAGGGGAAATATTCTCCATGTTTCTTTCAACATATATACCATGTGTATCTAATAGAACCACGACGTGACCATCCATATCACTCATGGTGGACCTAAACTCATCCTGTTCAATCCTCTCAAGGTCCGGGAGAAAATAATATCTATGATGAAGGTCATACCAAGGCCTATCATGATCAGACATGTCCTCTAAGATTGCGTCACCTGAGGGTAAAATATCGCGAGGAAGTCATGTGAACTAGATGAGTGTGTATCCCATATGGGATCTAATACGAGATCCACCTCTTCCATCTGTGAGGAGGAAGGATCTGGGTCTGCAATAGATTTTTGTATAGCATGATACACAATCTCTACTACGGACAACGATATCGCCATCCTAATGTGTGAGTGACCTTCATACAACATAGACAAAGAAGGTAGAGTCCATGGGTCATTAAAATATGAAGTATGGGATGGAATGGACCTCAATGATGATGAAGACTCATCGTAAATGGAATTAATGTATGACATTGGTGTCAAGAAATTAAAGGTTCCCATCAAGGAGAAATACATCCCAAAACCAAAATTCTCAGTTGCCTGCTAAGAGTTATCAATAATGGGGACCGAAGGTCCCACCGATGCAAAATAACTAGGGTGCACAAAGGACAATTGGTCGATTGTCACAATATTCCCTTAGTGAGGAACGCATAAAATGAAAAACACCAACGACACAATGGCTGCCATAGCGTAAGTCCAATCACACCCCAGTAAAAGATTATAGTCGAGGGGTGCATCAACCACCTCGAATTCGACCTCCACAATCTTAGTGCCTAACTAGACCGGGAAAGAGGAAAGGATACCGTGGGGTCTAAAAGAACGTCCATCGAATGTAGTTAACATGGTCATAGATTGAGACAATGACAGAGAGCCAATGGATTTCCAATAAGATAGAGACATTACAGATGTCAAAGCACCTTAATCAATGACAATATGTTTGATGATAATATTCATACTTTCCACATGGATTTGAAAGACCACATGGTAAGGTAAGTGAGGCTTGACATCCGTGACATCGAACTTGATAACTTTTGAGCCACTCGGGTCTAGAGCTCCCAATGCAGATAGTAGGGCATTCCTTTGTGTTGGACACATTTGGATTACCTCCAAATCCTAGATCACACACGATGTTTGGACCAAATCCTCTACAATTGAGTAATTTTGGGAATCTCTCGCATTAGGATTATGGGCAGAGTGCTTAAGGACTCCTTTCAGAACGTGAGACAAAGGTTTAGGCTTATCAATATGCAAAGGTGCTTCTGGAGGAGGAGGTTCTAGACCCAAAACAAGTTGCGAAGAGCCATAATCATGAGCCCTAGTGGCTACACTAATCTTAGATCGAACCATATTGATGCATTGATTCCCACCATCACATGCCAAAAGATTTCAACTTCCACTTGACACATTTATGGTGTTGGAGGCTCCCGAGGTCATATTTTGATTACGTGGAAATAGGTCAGTCAACACAACATGCTTCTGTGCTATGAGCCTCGAGGATTCCTCAATTTTGGGGCATAGGTGGGTAAGGTGATATTCTTTACAAAGCTTACATGGAAACTTCACCTTCCTCTTTTCTTTCTTTCCCTCACCAACATTATTATTAGATTTATCATTATTATGATTGTCCTTGCTTTTATTATTATTATTATTATTCCCACCCTTGCGATTATTATTACAAATTTTCTTCTTGTTCCCTCCAGGTTGTTGGTTACCTTTTGGGTTTGTCAACTATACAAAATGTAAATCTTCCATCTGGGTGGATGTGGATGAAGGCGTAGCTTTTCCTACTACAGATTGGTTAAGAGACAAATATTTCAGCTGGTTTGTCACTTGGTCTGTAGACTTGGCACTTGTGGATCCTATGATGCCATTGTCATGAGGCCCAGGCTTTTTTCCAGGATTGTAATTTGACCATGGTGTGCCAGTAATAATTTCATAGAGAATCCCAAATTGAGCATATATAAGATCCAATTGTTGGGATTTAAATATGTCCTCTTCCTCAGTCGTCACTCCAGATGTACAAACATCCTTCGAAATGTAAGGAAATAGGGATTTTAGGAACCATTTCAACAAAAACTATGGATGAATGTAAGCTTTAACCAATCACTTCCTTCTAAGCTACCCTTGAATATGATCAGATACCTGGGTGGATTTATCTTGATGAAAGGACAATAAAAGTGCTATAACGACATTGTAACAAATCGATAATTGAAAATGGTTGAGAAAAACTGATACCAACTCATTGAAATTTCAGTAAGTGCCCCCATGTAAGTCGATGTACCATTTCGTGGAAACCCTCGTAAGGGTGTGTAACATCCCCGACCCACCAACCTCTACCGAGCAATGCTACCTAATGACTGAATCCTGATTTTTTCTGCTTTGATACCAATTATATATTTATATACATATCTAATGCAATTTTTAACCAGACATAATCATTATGTTCATACATAGATAAGTGAGGGAACACCAATAACACATACAATTTAACAATTGATTTACATTCTTCTATCACACATCATAATGTAGAAATAATAGTAAAACATACATGCAATAAATAAAGACAATTCTGGTTACATTATAACACATGTACAAATTACACATCACACGGAGAACATAGAGTTGGTACTTATCTTTTAATAGATGACCACCAACTTCGTGCAGGCCTTCCACAAAACTCCCAACCTTAGACCATGCTGCTCATCACGTTCAACAGTGGGTCACCCCCGAGCTGGTACTAAACTCCATCGGGAAAGGGATTCCTCAGCTTGGCAAGAACAACCAGAAAGTTACACAGATAAACATGAAGGATTTTCTCCCAGGATATAGCTCACACTAACAGCCTACAACCTCTCATTCCCCACATTCCTGTCCCAGCCTAGGAAGTGTGCTCCTTCTCTTATCAACAATCCTTCAGCTTCCCCACTTCCCTTCTAGGGATTCAACAATAGGCTGGACATGAATTCTCAGAGCACTATAGTTGTCGTTGGGCTTCCTATGGGAAAATTTCTTCCCCAACAACCTCTCTCACCTAGAGAGAGTTTCTTATAGGCCTGAAAACCTACTTCTTTAGTCCATGAGCTTGACAACCTTGTACACATTATTTTTGTCAACCTTATGACCATGAATGATGTAAACCTATGTTTTGTCTTTAGAAGGATCAATAGCCTGAATTCCTGAAGAAAGAAGGGAGAAGAACTTTCCCTGAGAGAAGAAGTTGTATTTTCCTTTGTAAAAAACCTATTTTGGAGGATTTCCACAGGTTGCTATATACACAGGGTGCAGAAATTCCTAATTTCCATAGGTTTCTCTATAGCTAGGGTGCAAAGTTTCCATAGGTTGCACTATAGCTAAGGTGCGACAACCTCCTGTACGTGGGAAAAATGAGCATCTTCTCGATGCTTCTAGAAGGAGAAACTTCTATGGTGAGGTGGCCTCCAAATGGTTTGGATATTACTCACTTTCATGATTTAATGGGATCATCCTAACCTCCTTACCTTATCCTCTTCAACTTATAAAAGGAGAGGAGCTCTCATGGATAAAGTTAGTTGGTTTTGGAGCTTGATTGGGTTGGAAAGTTCTTGAGATTGTTAGCTTGGTTAGATTGGCTTTGAGATTTTCTTTGTCAAGATATATGTCATATCTATAGTCTTAGAATCCTTAGATCAAGAAGTGTGTGGGAAGCAAGGAACTTTTGGAAGGAACCTAACAACATCAAGGCATCTGGTTGTATCTTTCTTCCACATTATTTAATACAGTGGCATGTTTTTTTCCCGTAAAATCATTCTCATTTTATTGCATGACTCCTTAATCACATGCATAGGTTGTCATTGAATATACTATTGTTGCGTTCATTTGGTTGGTTTGTGTTTCATTGCAGGATCAATATCACAAGAGAACTGGAGCGAAGCAGGGACAACAAAGATATAAGGAAGTGATATTTACATGTATGTTATCCATTCCTTCTTTGGTAGTAAATTCAATGATTGTAACTTAGGGAAAGCGTCATGTCCTATCTTGTTTTGTTATAGATCCAGGTGGATCTAGGGAGATTAGGTCATGTCTGCATTTATCGATTTATCCAATAACAAAATTGGTGACTCCACTAGGGAGCATATTGTTTTCCTAGTTTGTCTTGATTTCTTTCTTAGATTGCTTGATTTCTATTTTCTAAGTTACTGGGAGATCCAACTTGACTCTTTGACTATTAAAATTCACTGGAAAACCCTCCTAATCTTTATTTTTTTCCATTTTTGTTTGATTTATGCACCCTGCTTTGAGGAACAGTGCGATGAATTGGGATTTCCGCACCCTACCTGTTTAGACCAGTGCAGAAACACCTCACCCTACCCATATCTGGCCTGCGATGATCAAGGATTTATGCACTGTGTTAGGCTTATAGCCTGCGACAATTGTGAAAAAAAATGTTTTTTGGTGGTTTTCCCTACCCAGATCCGTGCCATGGTTCTGGGGTGATTTGTTGGGTCTTATTACAATTTGCTTGACAAAATTTGAATCTGCTTTCAGCCATCTTTGCCTTATTTTTTCTTTGTTGGATTTTGAAAGATTTGGTCTCTTGATTTGAGTGTCTTTCAGTAACAAAGCATCGTTTTTCTTTAGAATTGTTTAGTGAAAGAATACTTATTTTTCTGAATAAATCGTGTTAAAAAAGAAACTTAGTTTGGGTTGTTTTTATTTTGAAGTGATTTGCTATTTGTTTTAGTGTCTCTTTGAAACAAAAAATTGTAATTTCTTGCCTTATATTAGATTGGGGGATTCCTTTCATTTGAAGTAGCGAAATTGCATGATTCTTGGCATTTTTTGGTCTTAAATTCTGAAAAATTCCCCCCCCTCATGGCCAGGGGGGGCATGAATCATGTATTGGTATACAATATATTTTTCTCATTTCTTGAGAATCTTGATATTGATGAGTTTAATAAAATTTGGGACGTTGTGCATATGGGAATGATAAATGTTTTCTCCTTCTCGTAGCATAGCTTTCATCGAAATGAAAAGATTGCATCTTCATTTATTTGCATAAATTTTGAGTCGGTCAAAACACAATATTCTCCACGCCATTTTCCTCTTGAGTAACAACAACCATAAAATAAAGCGCTTATAAAAATTGATTAGACATTTTTATATTTTCTGGTATCAAACCTACATTAGATTAGTCGTAGGGTTTTGGAATAGGTGTGAAATATAACTTTCCAAAGCTGCAAACAAACATAGAATCTTGCGTTGGGGAGCGATGAAATCCACTTATTACATTTTGTCTTGGGAAGCCCTTCTAACACAAGGGTCAACCATGAGGTCGCATTGAGACTGACAGAGTTACTCACCTTGCTTTGTTGGTCTTGGTGTAGAGATTACACGTATTATGGGGTCGCTTGAAGGTATACCCACATTGATGAGTGGAATCCTTTCAAGTTGATTTTAGGCTAGATACCCTGCCCTTGTGCATGGATCAAACTATCGACTATTTCACCAGGCATCACTGTAGTGACTGGTAACCTTCGTGGCCTATCTATTTAGGGTCTTTACATAAGGTGACTGTGGAGGGGAAAGTCTTCACGGTACTTGGAATCGATGTTGGCCAAACTCACTCGGGCTCCTTGGAGGGTATACCCATGATTATGTGTGGGAGGTTGCACCAGGGTGTAAGTCCATTAAGTATGTCGTCAACGTAACTTTTCCACCTGCTCTATCTCATCCCCTTCTCGCTTTTTTTCTAGCGATGTTGGATTTCATCACAAACTAGTGTGCTCATTGTGAGAAGGTTTTTTTTGCTTGCTTGGTTACTATATTTTTAGTGTGTGTTGTTTGTTCTCCCTAGCATACTCTAGATTGGATTTTTATTTAATGGCATTTGTTCCCAGAATGACCAATGAAGGAACCCCTGTTCTAGGGGAACCTTTTGTTTTTCCTTCTTACGGGAAGATTGGTCCTCCTCACATCCCTACTTTTAGCCTTCCAAGTCTCACAATTGGATTACCAGTATGGTTGTTTTCCACTCAAGTAATCCTGAATGCAGCTAGTGCTTCTATTGTAAGCATTTTCCCCCAAGAACATTAACCTCATGTTGATCCTTCACCTTCTTCACCAGCAAGATCTTCTTCACCTTCTCCACTTGCAAGGTCTTCTTCCATTTCATATTCTTCGTCGAGTGAAATATCTGAAGCTAGTAACTCAATGAATAAGAAGAAGAAGAAAAGGAAGAATAAAAAGAAGAAAAATAAACAAGGATCTAAAATTCCAACCACTGTTAGACGTGTTGGAAAGAAACCGGTTATTGGTGATCGTGCTGGGAGTGTTGATGATGTCAAGATCACCCAAACAACACATAAACCCAGGTACCCTTGCAAGCTTTGTAAGGGTAGCCATCTTCTTAAATATTTCCCTGGTCTATCCAAGGTTATATAATTATGGTCTACACACCCTCGCCAACCCATGTCGTCAGCCTCTGAACAACATGTTGATGACCTCCCATCAAGTAGTCAAAATACCCTTGGGAAGAAGAAAAGTAGAGTCAAGTTTCCTTGTAGGTATGTGGAGGGAGTCATCAAACTCATCTTTTCCCTCGTATGCACGAATCCTCGAAATTACTGGAAGGCATGACTATTTCACCACCTCAACTTCCAGCAGATTATCGCAAGCTTACTCTCAACCCACCTGTAGTTTATGGAATGATTAATCTGGTTCCCCCGTTGGTCAGTCCGGTTGATTAGGTAGTCAATGTGGTCACATCCTTAGTTGAACTAGTTGACCAAGTGGTTGATCCGATCCCATCCTCGATCAATCCCACTCTCCCCATAAAGAGTACAAACCAAGTGGTCGATCTAATTTCCTCCTCGGTCGATCCCACTCTCTTGTTAGAGAGTGAAACCAAAGCGGTCGATTGGTATCCACCTGTCGAACCCATTCTCCCCTTGGAGAATGAAACCCAAGTGGTTGAATTGACATCGTTATCAGTCGATCCTACTCTCTCGCTCGAGAGTAAACCTGATACTGCCCACATTTTTCTTGTTGATACAGACTCTACCGTGTCGAGGGGTATTCCTCCTCCCGTGGAACCCCCTCAAAGGAATGACACCATACTTTTTAATTGGGGTGTGCTAACTAGACCTCGTCTTCCCTCTCACATTCCTTTCTAGATTACAGTACAAGTTTGTGGTCGAGATTTTCCTCAGATGCTGATAGATGAAGGTGAATCTGTTAGTATTTTGTCCTCTATTACTTGGGAGGCTTTGGGTTGTCCTCAGCTTGCGCCGGTTACGCAGAATTTGTTAGCCTTTAATAGAAGAACTAGTCAACCATTAGTGACCCTTCCTCAGTTTCCTGTAACTTTGAGAGGGAAAACTGTGTTTATTGGCATCATGGTAGTCTAAGGCCCCTTGGATTTCGCTTTACTCCTTGGGTGGGATTATGTCTATGCAATGAAAGCTATTGTGTCAACTCTTCTTCGTGTGATATCTTTCCCTAACGATAGAATAATCGTGACTATTGATAAACTTTCATTCATCGGTCCTGACTGGATTACCTCCCTAAATGGTTCATATATGGAGACAGTATCGCCCCTGCCATAGGTCAATTATGTGGCGTTGTCTCCCATGCCTTTAGTTGTCGATGCAAGCTTGGTATCTTATGAATTAGATCTGGTAGTTGACATGGTGATCTCTTCGGTAGGGATATTGGAGCTTGACCTCCTTACCCCTATCACGACTCTCAACATGTGTTCCTTCCAGAGTGTTGTCCTTCCATCGAGTGAAGATCTCTTGTAAGCCATGACCAAGTTTTGTCCCTTGACATGGTGTCCTTCCAGAGCACTGTCCTCTTGGAAGCCACGACCAAGAAGAGCATTGTTGAGCATGGTTTTTGGATTTCAAGCTCATTAAAAAATGAAACTAGCCTTGAGCATAGTTTTCTTATTTCAAGCTCATTAAAAAATGAAACCAGTTATGAGGAAAGTTTTTGCGTCTCTATGGCAACCTCGTTTAAAAATGAAATCGAGCTTACAAGCATAGTTCCTGTTTCTGTGTCAAGCTTGTTAAAAAATGAAACAAAGGTCTGGGGATTGAACCTAGATTCATGATCATAGTTCTTGTTCCTTTGTCAAGATCTTTAAAAATGAAATAGTTTTCCCCGTCTCTTTTTGAGTCAAGTCCTTCATCTAGTATTTGAAGCTTCATTTCATTCTCCTTTGCAGTTGGATGAAACAAATCTTGGGGGGCATTGTTTTTAGTCTCTGGAATTCATGTTGAAGTTGATTCATTGGTTTCTTAAGATAGGGGCTAAGTACCAACCATCCCCGTGTTATGTGTTGGGAAGTCACAAGCATACTTTTATACGGTTCAAGCTTGTGTAAAAATGAAACCACCTACCTCAAGCATAGTTTCCTCTGGTTCGAGCTTGTGTAAAAATGAAACCAGGTCCAAGCATAGTTTTGTTTAGTTTTTAAGCTTGTGTAAAAATAAAATCTATCCCAAACATATTTTTGTTTTGTTTCAAATCTTGTGTAAAAATGAAAACAATCCTGAGCTTAGTCTTTGTTCTTTCTCATGCTCGTAAATAAATGAGAATAAGTTACCGATCTTAGTCTTTGTTCTTTCTCGTTCTCGTAAATACGTGAGAATGTAACCGAGTATACTTTTATCACTTTTTCCTAACTCGTAAAGGTTATACGAAAAATGAACCCTTTGGAGTTCCCTTTAAGCTCTTTTCAAACTCTCTAAACATGAAAATATTGTCGAGCGATCTTGTTCTTTTCACGCTCGTTAAAGTATTAGAAAACACATCTGTTGAGCGATAGTTTATCTCTTTTTTGGTCTCATCAGACTACTTTATGAAAAAGGAACTGAGAGAGTTCTCTTTAAGTGTTTTTCAGACTCTCTAAACATGAAAACCCCCGAGTTTTATTTCTTTGGACTCGTTAAAAAAGCATCGAAAGACCCATATGGGACTGAACTACTCCTTCCTAGGGTTTGTTAAACATACTTCGAGGGACTCATCCAAAGGATGAGATTACATTGCAAGCATATTTTATCCTCCTCAAGCTTGCGTAAAAATAAAGAGGTACTCGCTAGTAATGGTGGGGGAAAAATTGGGAAAGAAATGTGTCTAAACCTGTATTCTATGGAAGAGTCACCTTTGAACATGACTCCCTTTCACTCGCTTTGTGTCTACATTGGAAAATCCGCTCATCTCTTGGTCATACTCCTTTATAAGATTACAATTTTGGTCTATGATCCCTATTGTTGAGTCATTGTTTCCAAGACAGTTGTCGTGTCATCAATATGTTCAAAGAGAAGTTCAACCCGGAAAGCCTTCTATTGCATCGGGCATTTTTGCAATCCTTAAGCCTTCTATTGCGTCATCCATCCCTGAGTCAGTCTTAAATCACTTGTTACTCTGATCTACTTCAAATATTGCTACCCATTTCATGTCATTGATGGGGGATACATTAAGGCCCTCTTGTGATGGGTCTTTTCCTGTCGACTTCAACTCATTATCCAAGAATTAGACTTAGAAAGTAATTGGTACCTTAGAGCTTGCATGCCTCAATGACAAGTTTTCTCGCTTTCGACAATGGGTTTTAGTTATTGACCCTTGATCGAGAGATTCTGCTGAGTGTTCAACTTCATCTCATTAATTCACATTCGTTGGATTGTACCAAAGTACCTTGGGTGTCATTGACATTAATGGTGATTTCCCTCGCACTTGTTAACGGTATTCATTAATGACCGGTAATCAAGTGGTTTCTACCATGTTTGACTTCAACACATGTATTCACATGGTTAGATTCGTACTATAGAGTGGTGGAGATGAAGACCCTAAATCTTTTCTCACAGATTCAGGTTGCGTTGGAGTATATTCAGTTTGTATTGTTGCATAGATCCACATTGTATATCTCGTGGCTGTGTTGAAATTTGAGTCTTTAACACATAGATCTATAGTGTGTTTTTGGTGGCTATGTTGAGATTTGAGTCATATTGGCATGGATCCACAGTTTATTTTTGGTGGCCATGACCTGTATTACTTGAAATGGATATTCGCATGTCAGCATTTATGATTTGAGTCATTTGTATTCTAAGTATGGGAATGCCTACCTCAATGATGACATATTATTGTACTGTATTTCCTTGTTTGTTGGAATATTTTCAACCAACGTGTTCCTTGTTCCCTACAAACACTCGACAAAGTATTTCAACTATCACTTTGTTCTACCGTCATACTTTGGAAGGATCTCTGTTACACATTATTTTAGTCAACCTTATGACCATGAATGATGTAAATCTATCTTTTGTCTTTAGAAGGATCAATATCCTGAATTCTTGAAGAAAGAAGGGAGAAGAAGTTTCCCTGAGAGAAGAAGTTGTATTTTCCTTTGTAAAAATCCTATTTTGGAGGATTTCCTCAGGTTGCTATATACAAAGGGTACAGAAATGCCCAATTTTCACAGGTTTCTCTATAGCTAGGGTGTGGAGTTTCTGAAGGATACATTATAGCTAGGGTGTGGCGGTCTCCTGTACGTGGGAAAAATGAGCATCTTCTCGATGCTTCTAGAAGGAGAAGCTTCTATGGTGAGGTGGCCTCCGAATGGTTTGGATATTAATAAATTTCATGATTTAGTGGGATCATCCAAACCTCCTTACCTTATCCTCTTCAACTTATAAAAGGAGAGGAGCTCTCATGGAGAAAGTTAGTTGGTTTTGGAGCTTGATTGGGTTGGAAAGTTCTTGAGCTTGTTAGCTTGGTTAGATTGGCTTTGAGATTTTCTTTGTCAAGATAGATGTCATATCTATAGTCTCATAATCCTTGGAGAAAGAAGTGTGTGGGAAGTAAGGAACTATTAGAAGGAACTTGAAAACATCAAGACATCTGGTTGTATCTTTCTTCCACATTATTTAATACAGTGACATGTTTCTTTCCCATAAAATCATTCTCATTTTATTGCATGACTCCTTAATCACATGCATATGTTGTCATTGAATATACTATTGTTGTGTTCACTTTGGTTGGTTTGTGTTTCATTGTAGGATCAATATCACAAGAGCACCAGAGCGAAGCAGGGACAACAAAGATACAAGGAAGCGATATTTAAAGGTATGTTATCCATTCCTTATTTGGTAGTAAATTCAATGATTGTAACTTAGGGAAAGCATCATGTCCTGTCTTGTTTTGTTCTAGATCCAGGTGGATCTAGGGAGATTAGTTCATGTCCTCATTTACTGATTTATCCAATAACAAACCTGCCTCCTCAAACGCATGGGCATGACAACCTACTTCTTTAGTCCAAATCCTAAGTCAAATCAAGTAATGGTGATGGAAACAACAAAGCTCAGTATAGATCAGATGATGGAAGCAAGCCACGCTCAATCAAGGAACTACATTAGAAACAACAACAATCGTCAAGGAATAGTATGGGCTCAGGTAATGTACAGGTGCACTGTTCTTCACAGGAATAGTATGGGGTAGCTCAAAAATTCTTGCAGGTTCCAAGGTGTGTGAATGAAGCAGGGGTTGATGATGAAGACAATGGATCAATGCATGATTTTTTGGGGAGTATGGTAGACTTGTGAGAATGGTGACGGTCACAAGAATGGAGAGAGAACCCCCAACGACCTGGATTTCCTAGCTATAAACTGCATACGCCTAGGTTGACACATGTCTTCCTGACGCTGCATGAGCTCCACTTAACACTCATTCCCTTTTCCCCAGGAACTTAGGACAACACAGATTATGTCAACCTTATCCTTTTGGAAATAATAATATAATATTATCAAGTATACACCATGGCCCTGTCTGGTAGGATAGTATCCTCCTCCCAACTGATTCATAAAAGGTTGTAAGAGGATTACTCATGTGAGGATACATATTTCCCCAAGACAAGGAAACTCCATACGGTGGGTTTCCAATAATATAAAATTGACTTCCCCCTGATGTAACACTAGAGGTTAGAGAAATGTTTTCAATAAGAAAATTGTTCGTAGAAACAAACATTGTGGAAGAAGGATGGACAAATGAAATATAAGTAGAAGGACAACCCATTTGTGCACTCCACCCTTGAAAATTATATCTAGGATTGGGTCTAGATGAAGGAGGATTCCAAACTCCTATAGTGAGAGTTGGTTGAGGGATATGATCCCCACCAAATGAGAGAGTAGTATAAGGAGGTGACATGCCCCCAGAACCAAAACTAGGATATACATTAGACATTGGAACAGAGGATGACAAGTGTGAAGTCATATATGGCATACCAAAGGAGAAATGATTAGAGGCCCAAGGCATCAATTGAGTACTATGATTAGGCATATAGATCGAGAATAAAAAAAGATTCATCCCCATTGACTAAGAAACGACCATGGGCTAGGTAGCATTAAGTGAGGGAGTCTCCGGAATCCAAACAACCAATGATGAGGGAGTCGAGGGGACTCCACTAACCATAACAGAGGTTGGAGTCGAAGGGATTCCTGACACATTCATATCTGAATCAATACTCATGGTAGTATGATCATGATTATGAGTGGTGGAGATGTATGTACCACGTTTATTAACCCTACGCCTTTTAGGAGGTAGTTTTAGTATTAGACCAAATGGTTTCACTTGATTCAAAAGACGACGAGACCAAAGGGGAGGTTGTTCTAGCTCCATGATGACTCAAAAAGTGAAACATAAAAATAAATCCTAAGGCCACCTACTATACGAAGAGCACACTCCTAAATAAAACTAAAGGCCAATGTACACAAACAAGATATGATGGTTGAAGGGACCTCTTGAACTAAAGAAGGTATGCCTCTCCCAGGAGGGGATGAGAATCTCGAAAAATAGGGTGGAGGTAACATAATCGGTTATAAGGAACCTCATGGGCTTCATAGCACAATCAGTTAGATTCCTCCATAGAGAAAATCCTACATAAAGTTTGTGTGTTGTCCGATCGCTATCTTACATAGGGTACCTACATAATAACCCTCACAAGCAACCTGTGTGGATACTTAGGTGAACCAATTGAATTCACCACTATATAAACAATTCTTAGATGAGAAGTTGTAGGTTTATTCCACCATATGGGCAAGGTGGAAAATCCCAAAGTCTCAAAAGCACCGCCTCTCATGGAGGTAAATGCACTAGCGAAACCCAGAGATACAGATAGAACTCTGGAAATATTATGACACTAGGAAGGTATTAGAGGGATATCTCTACAACCAACTTCACGTGACCTCGTGCTTAAATCCATTGTGAGAAGAGCTTGCCAAGGACACCATTTATACAATGGGTTTCGCCACTCCCTCTTCAGACACATACATTGAGTTTTATAGCCTTGGAGAAGTTTACTCACAAAATCCTATTCCAAGGCCCTAGATCCTAAACTTGTTTGTGTACCCTGCAAAATAAAATCGTTTCTAATCAATTTTAATTATTCAACGTTAATTTTAGTGGCTTCTACTTACTCAATAGGTGTGATCGCGAAACTAATGGTGTTATGACTCAACATATAAAATAAACAAATGTAAAAACACTACTAAGTACTAAGGATTACTTTTCAAAGAAATGGTATGCTTCTAAATGTCGTTCACATGATGCAATCTCTTCAATTTCAATGAAGTGAAATCTTTCCTAACATGCCAAAACTAATGTAATGTGAGAATTTGTAGGTTTAGGCCACCATATGGGTAGGGTAGAAAATCCTGAAGTCTCAAAATCACTGCCTCTCATGGAGGTAGAGGCACTAGCGAAACCCCTAGATACAAATAGAACCCTGTAAATATCTATGACACTAGGAAGGTATTAGAGTTCTATCTCTACAACCAAATTCACACGACCTCATGCTTAACTCCATTGTGAGTGGAGCCTGTTGAGGACACCAATTATACAATGGGTTTCACCACCCCCTGTTCAGACACATACATTGAGTTTTATAGCCTTGGAGAGGTTTACTCACAAAATCCTATTCCAAGGCCCTAGATCCTAAACTTGTTTGTGTACCCTACAAAATAATTTTGTTTCTAATCAATTTTAATTATTCAACGTTAATTTTAGTGGATTCTACTTACTCAATAGGTGTGATCGTGAAACTAACGGTGTTATGACTCAACATATAAAATAAACAAATGTAAAAACACTGCTAAGTACTAAGGATTACTTTTCAAAGAAATGGCATGCTTCTAAATGTCATTCACATGATGCAATCTCTTCAATTTCAATGAAGTGCAATCTTTCCTAACATGCCAAAACTAATGTAATGCAAACAATAGTGAAAATTCTCTAAATAAAATGCAAAAATGTTTTGTTTGTTTGTTTGTTTGTATTTTCAATATAATGAAATGAAAATACAAGGAATGAATAAAAAATATCTCAGGAAGACCCTAATGCAAGCACAAGAAGAAAATCCAAGCATGTAAATGTGTTGAAACTTCACATAATATATCTAGCTAGAAAATACCACACACATTTGCAGAGAAAAATTGAGAAAGAAGAAGCAAGAGAGAAAGAATGGAAGAATTCTCATTAACCGTAATGAATAATGAATAATTTACACATGATATACTCTGTATAAATCAACCAATGCGCACTAGAGGTGAAGCTAATGCATCATAGTGGTGGTCTAGAGTGATATGGACACACACCAACAATTATGGGAGTGAATTTCCACCTAGTCTAGTCTATCGGGCAGTTACATGAGTGAACTGCCACCTAGCTGAGTTAACTAGTCTACCAGTCTTTAGTTAACTGACTGAAACAGAGTGAAGTGAGGAGGAGATCAGGGAATAATGGGTAATGCGCTAGTTTGGTGATGGCACCAAGGCTAATGTGAATTAGATGGTGATGATCCCAATGTTTCATGGTGATAAAACCAATGCAGCATCTAGACTCCACTTAACTAGTCAAACTAAAGTGAAAATTGAAGGGAATATTCTCCTAGTGGAATATTCTCCCTAAATTTTAGGAGACTAAATAAATACTAATAAACATAAGAAAAAATTAGGAAAAATAAATCCTAGGTGTGTGTGAAGTAACTCCAACACCCCCCCTGAACATCACTATGGTGAAAATAAAGAATGGGTCTCGACAACGAGGCCATGTTAGGTACCCAAATACAAAAAGATACATTGAAATAAAGTGAGGAAAGAGGGAAAACCTCATGGGAAAAACCTCCCCTCAAGGTACAATGTATGTAAAAATAATAACTGATAGTTTCTAGACAATTGTTTCCTTCACTCCAAGACGAATTAACAGAGAATGGAATTTCTGCTCAGTGAAGGCCTTGGTGAAGATGGTTGCCGTCTGTTCTATTGAAGGACATGATTGTAGGTCAATAATCCCCTTGTGTACTAAGTCCTAGATGTAGTAAATGTGGATCTCGATGTGCTTCATCCACTACCTCTGAACTGGATCTCTGCAGAAATTCAGAGTTCTCTGGTTGTCACACTAGATGACGATCAACCGATGAAATTGAATGCCCAACTCAGTGAGAAAATGTTGTAGCCACATAGAGTGAATGGTTATGTTAAATACCCTTCTATGCTCTACCTCAACTGAAGATAGAGAAATAACAACCTCCTTCTTTCTCGACCAACATATAAGCCTAGAATCAAGATTGAGTGAGTAACTAGATGTGGACTTGAGATCAGTGCTATCGCCAGCCCAGTTAGAATCAATGAACACGATGAGATATAATATAGATTCTGCTGCATAATGAATATGAAAGGTTATGGTTCCTTGTACGTATCAAAGGATATGCTTTGCAACCTTCCAATGTAGCTCATGTGGCTTCTGCATGAACCTGGAAATTGTGCCAACTACATAGGAGAGGTCTAGTCTAGAGTGTGTGAGATACAATAAGCTCCCCACTAGCTACTGTACAATGTGCTATCAACTAGTGGAGTGTCCCCACCATCCTCAAGTTTGACTCCTGATAGGAAAGGAGTCAGAGCAGACTTGTAGTCTGTCATGTGAAATCTCTCGAGGAGATCTCGAGCATACCTATCCTGAGACAGTTTGATGCCTGATGCATCCTGACTGATCTCGAGTCCAAGGAAGAAGTGTAGAGGACCCATGTTCATCATCAAAAACCTATCATGTAGAATCCTCTTGACTGTAGGAATCGTTGAATTCGAGCAACTAATGATCATAAAATCATCAATGTACAAAGCTAAGAGTAGAAGTGAATCATCCGTCCTGAGCATGTAGACATTCGGGTATGATTTACAATGTACAAAGTTCTATGACAACAGGTAGGAGTCCATCTTGGCATACCATTCCCTTGGAGCCTACTTGAGGCCAATAAAGAGACTTCTTCAGTCGACAAACCAAAGATGAGTCCTGCATAAATCCTTGGGGCTGCTCCATATAGATCTCCTTAGAGATATCACCATGAAGAAATCTAGTCTTCACGTCCATCTGATGGAATTCCCATCCCTTGGCTACTGCAATGGAAAGTGCCAATTTTATAGAATCCATCTTCACTATGGGAGAGAAGATATCATCATAGTCAATGCCATGCACCTGCTGAAATCCTTTAGCAACAAGCCTAGCTTTGTATCTACTAATTTGTCCATCTGCTTAGCTCTTGGTCCTGTAGACCCATCTGCACCTAAAAATTTTCCTTCCAGAAGGAAGGGGAATCAGATCCTAAGTCTGGTTCTCAAGGAGGGATTTGTACTCCTCTTGCATGAAGGAATCCCAAAAGGGTTTTCCAGAAGCCTCTCCATAAGACTATGGATCTAAATACCGAACCAAGAAAACATGCCTGGATGGAAATGGTTCAGTGGTAGTGAGTGCAATATGATGCTACTCTAAATCAGATTGAGTCCTCCTAGTATCATATAGATCACCAACAAGATCCCTCACATCCTGGAGAGTAGTCTAGGCCCACTTGGGCCTCTGCTCTGGCTCTGCATATGCATCTATATGCACTTACTCTGTATGTAAATGTACTGATTTTTTATCTGGATCATCTGAATCCTCTGAATTAGAACTCTCATCTGAAGAAGAGTTGGCATGTGCATGCTCATCATCTCAGACAGGTGGAAGAATGAAGGTGTCTGCATGCGGTTGCTGAGGTACATGTGAGACACTTTTCTTGAATTGGACACTTCACTCCATGATGAGCCATTCTGAGGAAAGATCAATAAATTTGTATCCCTTCACACCATCGGGGTATCCAATAAAGATACACTCTGTGCTCTGTGGATAAAGTGCCTTCCTCTTTTAAGAGGGTATCTGGGCCCATGCACGTGAATCGAAAATACGAAAGTGGGTCACTTCCAGTTTGAAGCTGCTCCAAGTTTTGTAGGCGGTCTTATGCTTGATAGATCTACGGGGAGATCTATTTTGGATGTAGGTTGCACAATTAAGTGCTTCGGCCAATAGTCTCTGTGGTAGTGAATTTACATGTAGCATGCAAGATGCCATCTCTTTTAGAGATATGTTTTTCTTCTCAACAACTTTGTTTAGATGCGAAGTATAGGGAACTGTGTGCTGCAAATGAATCCCTACCTCATGAAAAAGATTCTATATCTTGTGATTGACATACTCTCCCCCGTTATCAGTTCGAAAGACTTTGATTTTCTTTCCTGACTATGTCTCAACCAGGGTTTTGAAATCTTTGAGGTGTTGAAAGACCTTGGATTTTTGCCTGAGAAAGTAAATCCATGTAAAATGTGAGAAATCATCAACAAAAATGAGAACACAACTCACTTTTCTAATTGATGGATGCGGAAAAGGACCCATGAGGTCACTATGAATCCAATCTAAAGGAGAGAAAGCTCTCTGAGTCTTTCCTTTGTCGAATTTCTCTTGGGGGTTTTTTCCAAGAACACATCCCTCACATATTCCTTTGGAGAAATGGATGTCTGGTAGACCATCAACCAATATTTTGTTGCTAATCTGTTGCATATATATGAAATTCAAATGCCTGAACCTTTCGTGCCATATCCTACTACTTTCATCAGCATGGGTAAGAAGTAAAGAAGAATTTGGTTCAATAAATTCAAAAAATGTATACAATCTAGATTGATGATTTACCTCACCGGTAGTAACCTTGGAATTGGTTTGCATGTCATAGATATCCACTACATTATGTGTGAATATGACTTTCTTTTTGGTGCTAGAATTTGTCATCTGATACAGAGAGAGAATATTGACGGAAATTTTGGGAACGTGCAACACATTCTCGAAGACTCTATTGGTGAGGTCAATCCTTCCTTTGCTGGTGACATCGACTGGAGAGTTGTTTCCCATCATAATAGGAGGACATTTGCATGAATCCAATGAATACTATACTACTTTTGTGGCAGCCATGTGATGTGATGCTCTTGAATCTATGATCCTAGTATCGGGAGAGGAGTTGATGACAATCAAGGCATGGATAGAATTTCCTTTCTTGGGATTATGATCTTCTGGCTTCTTCTTCTTGACACCTATATAATCCTCTAGTTCAGATATGCATGATTATTCTCTCCTTCCATGCAAAGTAATTGTAAGGTGTAAGAATGAATTCTTTTGGGAATTCCATTTTTCCGCTGTCTTCAATCTTTGGTACCTACAAAAATAATTTGGTGTAGCTTTTTCTTAGCAGTTCATTGACTATGATACCATGTAAATGTGTTGAAACTAAACAAAATAGATATAGCTAGAAAATACCACACACATTTGCAGAGAGAAATTGAGAAAGAAGAAGAAAGAGAGAAATAATGGAAGAATTCTCATTAACTGTAATGAATAATGAATAATTTACACATGATATACGCTATATAATTCAACCAGTGAGCACTGGAGGTGAATCCAATATTCCATATTGGTGGTCTAGAGTGATCTGGACACACAACAACAATTACGAGAGTGAACTGCCACCTAGTCTAGTCTCTCAGGTAGTTACGGTAGTGAACTGCCACCTCGTTGAGTTAACTAGTTTACCAGTCTTTAGTTAACTGACTGAAATAGAGTGAAGTGAGGAGGAGATCAGGGAATCATGGGTAATGCACTAGTATAGTGATGGTACATTCCCTAAACAAATACAACACACGTATGTGCACGACCGTCAAGGGAAAACCCACTTATGCCAAGAAAGAGACTAACTGGGCAAGGGTTAGGCCAAGAAACTCATATAAAAATAAAAATAGAGGTTTTCAAGCAACAAGAGACACATAAACTCAGGAAAACAAAGAGAAATGAAAGATAAAGATCGCCAAATAACCCCAAAATGGATATGTCCCTAGTGGAGTCACCAATTCTGTTACGAGGAAAATATCTCTATGGATTTGGGTAAATCACAATTGATCCAGGTGGATATTGGCGGCCACTAACCTATTCCAACTGGATCATCGTGTTCATTTTTGTTCAACACTTTCTTCTGCATTGCTTTGTAATTGTGGTTTCAACAATTTTTGGGCTGTCTGAAGCCCCACACATCCTCCAGGTGGATACGGGTGGCCTCTTGCCTAATCCAACTAGCTTATTTTGTATTTTTTCATGTTATCACATCTTGTTGTACTTCTAGGGTCGTTTTTGGGCCCTAAACATTTTTTTTTGGATCACAATAGTGAAACTATAGACAGAGTCATAGTTTGATGAAGGAATGTGTAGTTCTCTGAAACACCTTTCCATTGGGCTATCATGCACCTAAAACATAGGTCATATGCAAAAGTTACGACCCTAGGAAGTTGAGGTACCAAATTACACCAACTTACCCATAGGTCCCACATGAATTTTGGTGTTTCACCTTCTAGGGTTAGGTTTTTGGATGTCTAGGGTTTTGGAATTCATGAGTAATATAAAAAATTCCTATGGAGCCTCATTGTAATCCATTCATCTCAGACAGATGCGCGTAGCAGACACATCTCTTCTCAGAGATAGCTACCACCATTCGAGTAAGTTTTCATTTATGCAATTTTACAGTTTCAGCCTATTTCATTATTTAATAGAAGATATTGTTCACTGGATATTTGTGTTATTATCCATATATCTGTGTTTATTGTATTCAGTCTGTTAATCAGTTCGTTCTGCTCCTAAATCAAGATCAATGGTATCAGAGTGGTCTACTCTTCATTTATTTTTCTTCTTGCATGTCCCTGACAAGATCTGGGTACAAGAGGTTGGGAATCGAACCAATTGAGCCATTACCAGATCAGCCATGATGAGGCCAACAACGACCCATGGGGGATGAAAAGAAAGATGATGGAGCAAGAGATCCTATCAAAATGTTGCTCAAGGAAATTCTTGCATGACAAAGGAATGAAATGATGAACAACTTCATGCAGATCTTTCAACGACTGCCCACATGAGAAGCATCTTCATCAAGTGACCATGCAACCCCCTTCAAGGTACATGTAAATTTTGATATTCCATTATTTGAAGGACTAATAGATGCAGATGTTGTAGATGAATGGTTGCATCTGCTCGAAGGATGTTTTTCGGTCCATAATTTTTTCTATAGGGAAAAGATCACTTTTGAACTCCTCAAGGTCATTCCCCATGTTAAATACTGGTGGGATACTTATTCTGAGCAAAGGGTCGTGGAGGAATATACAATATTTGTGGTGTCCCCTACATGGGATTCCTTTTTGAGACGTTATTAAAGAACAATACTATGTTGTTGGGAGCTACGAGGACTAGTACACAAAATGGATCACCCTACGTCAAGAAAGGGACTAGACAATACCAGATTTCACCAATATTTTCCATACCCTATGCACCAAATTGGGTATCAAAAACTATGAGCATCATCTGGTGCTAAAATAACATAGATGTTTGCATAGATACATTCAAACAAAAATGGAGTTCCTAGACATCTCCTATGTGGGCATGCCTTATAGATATGCTGTCAAGATCGAGAAGAAATTTAAGCATAAACAATGAGAGTTTGGATCTGCAAACCCCTCACAGCCAAAGCAGGGAAAAGGTAGCCCCAACCCACACAACAAGGAACCAAGTTGAGATGGTCGCCCTCAGGACAACTAGTCCAAGCCACAACACAAGAAGGGAAATGAGAAGACGAAGAAGGAAAAAGGAAAATAGTGTGAGTACCATAAAATTCCTTGGAACAAAATCGAAGAATGTCGCTCCAAGCAGTCCCTTGTGGCCAAGCTGAAGGATTTTGAGTCAGAGGCCAATTCTAATTTCGAGTAAAATCCTGAAGGAGGGAAGTGGATTATTGATGTTGAACCCAGTGCCACTGTCGCTACCACTAAAGTATGGCCAAGCGAACCAAAAGAACCAGAGGAAGGGGAACGCCTCTTTCACTCTTAAATGTGGGTCAAGGGGGCTCTGATTCATTTCATTGTCTACAACGGTAGTCAGAAGAACCTTATTTCAGTAGAAGTCATCAAGCGAATGGACTTGCAAATGATGTGGCACGTGCAACCCTACACCATCGGCTGGATTCTCTAAGGAAGAGATCTATGTGTCAGCCAAAAATTTTGTCTTCCCTACGACATCAAGCCTTTCAAAGATGAGGTATTGTGTGATATTGCTCCCCTTGAATTTTTTGATGTTATTTTTGGACAACCATATTTGTGGAAGTGTCATGTTGTGTATGATTCTAGACATTGTAGTGTTATTATTACTTTGGGTATATAATTGCACAGGATCCCAGAGGTAGCGCTGCCTACTACTATTTCTTTAATCTCTACTAAGCAATGTAGTAAGGTCATTTGATAGACCGGGAAGTTCGTCAAATGGCTAGTCATGCTAGTTCGTAAACAAGGTCTCTACGAATGGCTAGTCATGCCCTTTGGGTTAACAAATGCACCAACCACTTTCATAAGGTTGATGGATGATTTATTCAGACCCTTCACGAACTTCTTTGTGGTGGTATATTTGGATGACATCCTCATCTTTAGCAGAACATGGGAAGAGCACATGTGGCATATTCAACAAGTTTTGATCACTCTACAGCAGCACAAGCTATATGCCAACTTGGAAAAATTATCTTTTGGCATGAACAAGGTCCAATAATTGGGCTATATTGTTGATGAGCATGGGGTACATGTTGATCTAGCTAAGATCCAAGTCATTCATGACTGGCCATCCCTGACCACGCTGATCGAGCTTCGAACATTTCTGGGGCTAGCCAACTTCTATCGATGGTTCGTGTTGGGTTTCTCCCATATTGCATGGGCCCTTAGTCAGGTTACCAAGGGAGGTGGTAGGGTTGGGATCGTACAGGGGAAGGAATAGAAATGAGCATTCGATGATCTGAAGCATCACTTGTTCTCAGCTCTGGTACTCTCCTTGCACAATCTACAACAACCATTCAAGATTGAGACTGATGCATCTGACTATGCTATGTGCGCAGTTCTCACTCAACATGGGAATCTGGTGGAATACCATAGTGAGACACTCTCCGATACTGTCTGGAAATACCCCACCTATGACAAGGAAATGTATTCCATTTTACAAGCCTGTTGTCAATCGAAACATTACATTCTAGGGAAATAGACGATCATACACAGTACTGATCAAAAGCCTCTGTAGTTTATACAGACATAGGGGAAATTGTAGAATGACCACCATCAGAAGTGGTCCACCTACCTACAATAGTTTCATCTCAACATCAAGTACAAGACACGTATCTCCAATCATGTCACTCAGTGCCTCAATCGTGTGGCTGCACTCACCATTGTGCTCCATTCTTGTGGACATGAAGCCTCTGAGTGGCCCAAATTTTATCAACAAGATCCGAACTTCGCCACCACATATCATCTCTTGGGTACAGGTGAAACTGTCACTGATTTTCACATTTAGAACAAACTCTTATGCCACCTGGGGAATCTCTATGTTCCTACAAGTGAGCGTGAAAAGATGATTTGGGAAGCCCACTACAGTCGAGTGGCAGGACATTTTGGCGTAGAGAAAATTGTGGTCATTATTCAGAAACATTTTTATTGGCCAAAACTTCGACACGACATCAACAAGTATATCAAATCTTGCACTTCTTGTGCCAAGCCATCCATCAAGAAGCAGGGCTTATATACCCCCCTTCCTATTCTTGAGAAGCCTTGGGAATCCATCTCAATGGATTACATATCTAGTTTTCCATCCACCAAGCAAGGAAATGACTGTGTGCTTGTGGTCATTGATCGGTTTTTGAAGATGGCCATCCTCACAACCTGTAAGAAGAATGTCATAGTGGCAGATACTGCCAAGCTCATCTTCGAATGGGTGTGGGTCCACTTTGGGATACCATAGACCATCATCTCCAATCAAGACAACAGGTTCCTCAACATCTTTTGGTCAAGTCTTTGGTCTTTGTTGGACACCAAGTTCACAAAATCCACTGCTTTCCACCCCTAAAACGATGGTCAAACAAAGGTTGTCAATCAGATGATTGTGCACATCCAACACATGTATAATTCTAAGCATCCACATACATGGGATGAGAGCCTCCCCTATGTTCAACACAGTTACAATAGGGCTCTCCATAGTTCCACTGGCCATAGCCCATTTCAAGTGGGTCTAGGATTCCAACCTTTGGGACCCATTGATGTTGGACTCCATCTTTCCACCACAGAGACAAACTCTTCCCCTGATCAGTATATGATCAACAAAGCCACTAGATTCATTGAGAGGATTCAACACATCCACCAATAGATCGAGGAGATTTTCCAGAAATCCAGTGTTAAGTACAAGCAGCGCCATTATAAACATAGGGTCCCACTCTATTTTCAAGTTGGTGACAAAGTATGGTTACATCTACAGAAGGAGCATCTCATCGGGTCCCATCAGAAGCTTCTCCCAGTTCGTTATGGGAATTACACTATCACCAAGTGTTAAGCACTAATATTGGCTCATTACCCCTTAATTGGGGCATATTATATTAGTAATGGTATTTTATATATGTTGTCTTTAGGCCATTAGTTGTAATTATACCTCCTAGTCTCCTATATATACCAACGAGACATTTTCATTTTGAATCATCTTGTACTTGAACATTTAAGTGGGGTAAAAGGAGGTTTCCCCCTCAAAGAGGCTTATTATCTGAAGTTATCTCGTTTTCAAGGCATTGAGTACTTTTTATGAGGTTTTTCTATGCTATATTGATATTTGGTTCTTAACATATGGTATCATAGCTCAAGGTCTTGGGGTTTCGCTGCTACATCTGAGACACCTTGGAATTTTCACTATAAATGTTTTTCTACAATGTTTCAAAATGAACGGCTTGGAGGATATTTAGTAGATGGATCAAGGTACGTTGGGTTCAAAATTAAGCTCCTGAGGCCTTATACGTTCGAAGATACAGCCTGTACAAGATCGGGTTCTGGAATCACCCTGAACTGAGTCATTGCGGAATTTGCGCTATAAAATATTTTCTGTAATGTTTCAGACCTTGAAATCTAGAGGCTATTTACAGAAATTAGTAAAGTATCTGTGGTAAAAAATTCAGCTTCTATGTCATCTTAAATTTGTAGTACACCCTGTGTAAGATAGGGTATCTGACTAGTCCTATTGACTAGTCTCAAGAAGGTGTTCCAAGTAAAACAATCATAACTTATTTCTAGAGTATCAAAATTGAGTGGGACTAGTTTCATTGCATCATGGACACTCTGTAGTATTTCTAGTATGAGTTTTAGAATTTTATATCAATCATTTTGTGCGGGGAACGCTATACAAGTGAGATCTCCTGGAAAGGACAAAAATCGGCAAGTTTTGGGGAAGTTACCATAAATTCCACTTGGCACATCCAATTTTGATCAGACCTGTGGCATTACAGAGAAGAAATATCAGAGAACTACATAAAATAAAGTTTCATACCCAGAAGGGCTGAAACTTGGGAGATACATCAAAATACATATTGCCTAGCAGAATCGCCTCAAAATCAAGGTTCAAAAGTGATACTTGGCCAACATGCCACCAAAAAAGGTAACCTCTACAACAAATAAGCCTCCAGAAAATCCTACTTGGACTCTTGATGAAGGTGAAGAAATGCGTAGGGACATAAATGAAATACAAAAGAAGATGGATTCAATGGAAGCTAAGTTGGATACT
>SNQJ01S0098400.1:0-31214 GCA_010110895.2 Picea sitchensis | reverse complement strand
CTTTTTCTTATCAGGATTAGAGGGGAATTCATCTCTGTGCATCTTTCCTAATGCACATCCATCACAAGCAACCTTCTCATTCTTTAAAATGGGAAGTCCTTCAACCATATTCTTTTTGTGTAATAACAATAAATCAGGATGATTGATGTGTCCATACCTTTGATGCCAAAGAATCTATGTTGGCATAGTTGTAGAAGTCAGTGCGTGATGTGCTTTGTTGGTAACATCAAGTTTGTATAGGCCTCCTGCTCTGACCCCCATTGCAATAGTTTTGAAATGGTCCAACAGATCCTTCACTATGCAATGATTCTTGAAGAACTCAACCTTCAAGTCTTGATATGTAATGGTGGACACAGAGATCAATTTTTTCTTTATTTCTGGCACATAAACAACATTGGGAATGTGACGAACTGTACCATTCGACAATGTCACATGAATGTCTCCATATCCCTTGATCTAATGAGCGCGATCATCTCCAAGATATATGCTGGCACCATTCTGTGTTTCTTTAAAATTAGCATACCAATTTTTTATTACAAGTCATATGTACTGATGCTCTGGAATCCACAAATTAGGCATCATAATCATCCATTTCAGCAGATAAAGTAGCGTTAGACACAAATAGCCTAAGATCCCGTGATTCAAAATTTGGGGGTTCATCAATATCATCACTAGCAATAAATAATCTGAGATCATGATTTGACGAATTTTCTGCATAACGACCTGAATGTGTTCTAGGTTTATTCCTAGCCTCATCGCTTTAACAATCTTTAACAATATGTCCAGGTCGACCACAATAAAAACAACTCTTGACTCATTCCTGTCAGATTGCATACCTTGATTTGGATATTGTCTTCTCTGCGATGAACTACCTCTCTGCCATGAACCGCCTCTCTACCATGAACTGCCTCCTCTGCCTCTTTCTCCTGATATCCCTCTCGCAGATCTCTTATTTGACCACAGTGCCAAATATTTATTTCGAGGCTTCAGATTCCCGCACCTCTCTTCCTCTTGCAAAAAAATACATGTCAGTTCTTCAAACATAGGAGGTTTCTCCCTTGCTGCGAGACCTGTTATGAACATATGATAATTTTCTAGCATAACATTTAAGGTAATAATGACCAGGTCAGTGTTGGAAACAATTTCCCCTATATTTACTAGCTTGTCTTTCACCTCTTTAATACGACCCAAAAATGAACTAACAGATTCATTTCCATCCATTTTAATGCATAACAATTTAGTTTTCAGGAACAAAATGCGATTTGTGTTGTTAGTTTCATACAATGCTTTAAGCGTTGTCCATGTTTCAGCAGAAGTTGTAGCTTCTCTAATATGTGGAATTATGCAATCTTTAACTGACATGCGCAACAATACCTTTGCCTTGTTTTCACACTTCTCCCAATCTTGGATCTGTGATGCTGTCGCACATGCATTCACATTAGGTTTCACTTCAGTTCCCTTCGCAATGTTCCAGACACCATAACCTTCCTTGAGCGTCTGCATCTTGGATTTCCAGATAATGAAATTCAAGCCATCTAACTTGTTGGCTTCGTTGAGGTAGGTCTCCGCCAGCGGATTCGCCATCGCTGCAATTTAGTCTTTGCAAGTAAATCACCAAGGATATGCAACTTTCTATCGAGTTTTCTCCTGTGCTGAGCAGTCCGTCGCTCTGCCTTCGGATCCACTGATCCAACTCTATCTCTGTACTCAACTTAAATCATGCATGCATCCACCTTTAAATCATAACACCACCTCACATACATATATCAACCTTTAAATCATGATTGCACCTTAATATCCAAAATATCCAGGTTTTTAAAGAAAAAAAAAACTCACACTTCCACTTTAATAAAAAAGTGAATAACACACTCTTCACTTAATGAAAAATATCCACTTTTTTAATAAGAAAATCAAACTATAACCATGCAAAACTCCACTTTGATATAAAAATTTTATAACTCCCTTTTAACTCACTTTTATTCAATTGTTCTTAAAACTCCACACATGAAAACCTCGTGAAAAGTTTTCACGATTTTCAAACTTACACTATAACCTCCACGTTAAAAATATCAAGTTAACTCCACTCACCATGTAAAAATAAATCTTAATGCATGCAAACTCCACGCATCATGTAAAAATAAATCTTCACGCATATAAACTTCACGCAACCACTTCTTACCCAGCATGTGCAACAACAAAAGTTTCCTCACCTCACGCTTCAGTGGACTGCGGGGAGTCCGCACCTCACGTGCTCCTTGGGTTGCGAAAATCGTGAAATATTTCCGCACTATAATCTCAGCTTGATCGTGGAAATTCAAGTTTTTCAGCTCCGTGGAAAGGCCAAGTAGTATGTTGCAGCACCCTTTTAGAGGAGGGACCTGTGGACTTCAAGAATTTACGCATCTCACTCCCGCTGCTCTGATACCAAGATAAAATATGTGAAACAAACACAAGGTGAGGCTATGCTCACTTCTCTATTATTCAATGTAGACTGATTACATTCTTAAATAGGAAAAGACTCTATTGAGTTGGTTACATGCAAACCACAAACAACTAGACTCTACAGACAGTGAACTACAAACTGACTCTTAAAACTGGTGCTTACAACTGGAACTTACTCCATTATTTCCAAGTTGCTCCACTCTGCAGACGCTCCCAGACTCGGTTGGGCACCTGATGAGCCTCCAAAGCCTCGACTTGGGCAAGTACTCCACTCTGCAAACGCTCCTAGACTCAGTTGGGGACCTGACGGGCTTCCAAAGGCTCGACTTGAGCAAGTGCTCCACTCTGCAGACACTCCCAGACTTGGTTGGGATGACAGGCCTCCAATGCCTCGACTTGAGAGGTTGCTCCACTCTGCAGACGCTCCCAGACTTGGTTGGGGACCACTCTGTAGACGCTCCCAGACTCGGTTGTGGACCACTCTGTAGATGCTCCCAGACTCGGTTGGGAACCTAACCGACCTCCAAAGCGTCGACTTGTTGGTCCACTCTGCAGACGCTCCCAGACTTGGTTGAGGACTTGACGGGCCTCCAAAGCCTTGACTTGAGTGGGTGCTCCACTCTGCAATGCTCCTAGACTCTGTTGGGGACTTAAAGGGCCTCAACCGTCTTGACTTGACCGGCTGTTCCAATTTACAGATGTAGCCCAATATTGAGCATTTGAGCTCGTTGAAGAGGCTTGTTGTGTCTAAATGTCCCAAACTGCAATGCGGTGAGGGAGTAGTCGAGCAGCTGCGCCAACAACTGGGAGAAGGCTTCATTGAATAAGAAAGCCGGGAGAAGGCTCTAGTGAGGAAAGTCACTGGTAAAATATAGAAATGAAAGCTTCATAATTACAATTGTGGTCAGGTGGCGACAATGTTCAATCCATGCTACATACAGAGTCGTGTCATCAACACTCAAAAGTATATGATCAAAAGCAAAATGAATTATAAAAAATGATTGTTCTACCTTTCATATATTGTTTTAACAACCATCCCAAAATGTAATTATTATATTTTTTTAATCTTGGAAGTGTAAGGAATTAAGATAAAGTTTACTATTAGATATATTTGATCTCTTTTATTGAATTTAATATAAAGGATTTACACTAAAATTTATTATTATTAATTAATTTATTGAATTAACATAAAATATTTAATCATTTAATTATTATAAAACAATATTGAAGTAATCACATAAAATCATTAAAATTTATCATTATTTTAATTTAACAAATTAAAACTTTAAAGAATTTACTCAAATTTGTATTTATTTTATTAAATTTACATAATTAATTTTTTTACTATTTAATTTAAATTTTTTTTTATTACTATTTAATTTCTTAAATTAACATGAAAAATCTAGCCATTTAAATATCATAGAAGAACACTGAAATTCATCATATTA
Organism: Picea sitchensis; assembly: GCA_010110895.2. NCBI lineage: Eukaryota > Viridiplantae > Streptophyta > Pinopsida > Pinales > Pinaceae > Picea > Picea sitchensis. Next base: position 27,324 of record SNQJ01S0098400.1, on the reverse strand, counting down.
AATCACTAAAATTTATCTTTTAATTTATCAAATTTAAACAAAAGTTGTAGTTTGTAGTTTGATATTCCTTGGTCCGACCAGTTTAATAATGTGATAGGCTTCGACGCTAACTCCATTGCTTAACTGGATGAAGGCTCTTGGATGGGAACAAAATAAAGAAAAGTTGTAGTTTTTGAGTTAATTCTCAATCTGAAATTTTTAATTCATATTTTTAATTGTTTTTCATTTTAATGTAAAGTTGTAGTTTGTAATTTAATTCTCATTCTGTGAAATTTTTAATTTATATTTTTAATTGCTTATCATTTTAAAGTAAAGTTGTAGTTTGTAATTTAACTGTTTATTATTTTAATAAATTTAAATTTTAGAGTGTATATAGTTTAATAATAATAATAATCTATTTTTAAGGTTACGGCCAAGCCAGCTGTTCAACGATTTGATTGGTAAAGTCTACGAAAGTATACATACCCTACCTCCCTCTGGATTTGAAGCTGTAACCTTTTAAGAGGAAACACATGTTCTTAACCATTAGGCCCACTTAATGCATTATTAAAATTTAGAAGAAAAAAGAAAGTTTTTAATATAAATGTAAATATGTTTGTTTATTATTTTTTATTATTTTTTATATATTTATTAATTTATTATAATCATATTTATATTTTATTTCTATAGCATTCTCGTTAAAATTTATATTAAAGATTTTCATATGTGTATATCTTTATTTACTGTAATTGTATTTTTTATTATATATTTATTGATTTATTATAATTATAATTATATTTTATTTTTTATATTATTTTCATTAATGTATTATTAAAGTCTAGAGGAAAGAATAAAGGTTTTAATATGAATGTAAATATGTTTGTTTATTATTTTTTATTGATTTTTATATATTTATTAATTTATTAATTTATTATAATCATATTTATATTTTATTTTTATAGTATTTTTGTTAAAATTTTTAATTAAAGATTTTCATATATATATAATTATTATATGTATATGTTTATTTATTGTAATTGTAATTGTATGTTTATTCTTTTACATTTTATATTTTACATTTTATATTTAAAAGGGTGAAATTAAGTATTTTGGGAAAATATTTTTCTTTCTATTTATATTTTAAATTTTTTTGTTAATCATAAATATTTATTTTTTATTTTTTATTTTTATTTTATTTTAATATAAGAATTTATTTTATTATATATTTAAATAATTATATACTTATTATATATATTTTCTTATATTTTAATAAGAATATTAAAACAAATCTTTTATTATATATTTATTGACATTAATCATTATTATCATCATGTTCTTATGGTGTAGAGTAGTCACTGAGAGAGTGGGCTTTTATAGACTCTGCAGAGGAAAGGATGAGAAGGTCCCAATCGTTGCCCACTTTGCAAATGTTCTTCCGAAGACACAAACTATTTCTTTATCTCGTGCTGCTTCACCATTTATACTTGGAAGAGATTAAAAACACTCATGCACCTAAAGGATATCTGGAAAGGCTCAACACTATTGGATTGTTTTAATCTCTCGACAATAGATAAAACAAATATCCCATACCTACCTGTTGGTTTTTATGGTTGGAGAGAAACTTTGCACTATTCAAGGATACTCCTCCCTCTGTCAATCGAGCAACCATTAAAACTATGAGGGCTCTCCTTTGGAAGCCAGTAATTCAAAAGCCACTACAAACCCGTCCTTGTTACTTCACACATCAGGAAGGTTACACCATAACATGTTTTGATGGGGCAACCAGCGCAGATGGAAAACATTGTGGTGCAGGGGGGTATCTAAAAACACATGTGTCTTTTGTTACCAGATGGATGATGAATTGTGGTCGTGGTACAAACACCAAAGCTGAGCTTTTGGGTGTCTGGGCCATGTTGACAGTAGCACATCACCTTTCATATACTAAACTGTAGATCCTTGGTGATTCAAAGGTGGTCATAGACTGGCTAAATAAAAGAGGCAGATTACAAGCTTGCACCATAGAGGGATGGAAGGGCAAAGTACAAGACTTAATAAAAAAATTTAAGGCTACAAGCTTCCATCATATCTACAGGGCTCACAACAAAGAGACAAACTTTTTATCAAAGAAGTCTTTTCTGGAACCCGAAGGCAGGATCACTTTATACAACTGGGAAAATGGCATGGAGGGCCATAGAGAACATATCCTACTATTTTAGTCCAATTTATTTGTTTTTGTTCGGAAGCTGTTATTTATCCTTGTCATGTTAGAGAAGTGATACAAGTGAATGTATATTTTTGTCGTCTCATGTATTGAGCTGACACAGTAACTTTTGTCATACTTGGACAGTTTTTGTGGTTCCTCAAAATGTAACAGTTATATATCTAATATAATGGAGAAATTTTCTTTTTGGAAAAAGAGAGAGTGGGCTTTTAAAGCACTTCATAAGTGAAGCAACCCATTCAAAACCTCTAGGGACACCTCAAATCCAACGATGTTAAATAATACCAGCATAGATCCATCTTAAACCAACATTTATCAAGCACCTAGAGAGATCAAATTTCTAAAGATGTAATTTTTTTTATCATAGATCAAATTTCTAAAGATGTAATTTTTTTTATCATTTAATTCAATGTATTAATTCTTTCATATTAAATGGTAAAAATATTTACACCTTAAGAAATTTGATCCCTCTTGGTGCTTGATAGATCCGGGTTTAAGATTGATGTATGTTGGTTTAATTTTTTAGATGTTGTTACATATATATATATGTATGTAGTTATTTAACTTTAATTTAATATAAAATTTGTTGTTGTCACCTAATGTTATGTGACAACATCTCCCACCTAGTGTGGTTATTATTATTATTATTATTATTATTATTATTATTTTAATGTACTACTCTCGGTACAACCATACTAAATTGTCACACTACAACCATACTAAATTGTAAAACACTTCACAACTTTAGGTGAAATTATTCTCATTAAAATATATAATTAAAGTTTTTTCATATAAATAGTTATTGTATGTTTATTTGTTGTAATTATAAATATTTAAATTATTATTTTTTTAAACAAACATATTTATTTTTATATTTATATTTCTCCATGCTTACCTATTTTCTAATTTTAAGATTTCATTAACATTTTAAAAAATGTTATTTTTATAATATAAGATTCTTTTAAAAATCTATGTATTATTTTATATTATTTTATTATAATTGCATGTATATATTTTTTAATCTTTTCTCATTCATAAGACCTAATTAATATTTAAAAAATAATATAATTTTGTATTTTTAATTTGAGAAGTGTTTTCTTTTTAATTTATAAAAATTTTGTATTATTTATTTTTATGACAACATTTCTAATATATTAAAAGTAGTGTATTTTTAAACTTAATACACACTTACATGTGTAACTAATATTGATGTTGCATTTATACCTATTTTTATATATGTAAAGAATATAAAGTTTAGCTAAAGTCACGGATATTTAGTTAACAAAAAAAATCATCATCATAATTATATTTTATTTTTTTAATACGAGTATAGATCCATTTTAAACCATCTTTTTTGAAGCACCTAGAGAGATCAAATTTTTAAAGATGATTTTTTTTTTATTATTTAATTTAATGTATTAATTCTTTCATATTAAATGGTAAAAAAAATTACGAAATTTGATCCCTCTTGGTGTTGATAGATCCGGGTTTAAGATGAATTTATGTGACAACATCTCCCACATACTGTGGTTCTTCTTCTTCTTCTTATTATTTTAATGTACCTTAACGTGACAACATCTCCCCCATATCCCCTTGTAAAACACTTCACAACTCTAAGTGCAATTATTCTCATTAAAATGTATAATTAAAATTTTTCATATAAATAAAATGTATAATTACATTTTTTCATATAAATAGTTATTATATATTTATTTGTTGTAATTATAAATATTTAAATTTTTTTTTTTTTAAACAAACATATTTATTTTTATATTTATATTTCTCTGACCTACCTATTTTATTTCATTAACATTAAAGAAAATGTTAATTTTATAATATAAGATTCTTTTAAAAATCTATGTATTCTTTTATATTAATTTATTATAGTTGTATGTATATTTTTTTATTTTTCCTCATTCATCTACCTTCTATTCTTAAGACCTAATTAATATTTTAAAAATACTATAATTTTATATTTATAATTTGAGAAGTGTTTCCTTTTTGAATGTATACTTTTCTTTTGATGAAAACTTTGTACTTTTTACATTTATGACAATATTTCTAATATATTAAAAGTAGTATATTTTAAAACTTAATACACATTTTTTTCGAGGAGAAAAATTGCTCAAAAATTATATTAAATATATATTTTCTTACATCTTCATCAAAATGAGAAAAGAATAAAACACTGCCATATTAGTCCAACTCCACTATAAATGTAAAAGTCTTTAACCATTCCATGCCATCTCTATCATCCTGCACAGGATCTGTAAAAGATGCTGAAAATTACATGACTTCTTTGGCCGGCCAAATTAAAAAAATCTAATCGTTTCCATGACAAATCCATGCTCAAGAAATCAAAACCACACTCACTCAAGGGAGATCAAGAATTAGAAAAAGTTTAAATGATTGGCTGGTCCCTCACTTTCTCCGTCCCAAGTGAAAAAGGTAAGTCTACCTTTCAGCGAGGAAAGGGCTCTCTTAGAAAGATTATCAGCCTCCCCATTGGATTCCCTATAAATATGATGGAAATTAATACCTTGAAAGGCTGCCATCTTCTCTCTTATCCTAGTATTCCATCCTTTGATATTGATCGCTTGAATATTCCCTTTTGAATTAAGCCAATCAATGATCACTTTTGAATCCCCCATAACCTGAAGATGTTGAATTTCCAAAAGTCTTGCAATCGTAAGAGTTGCCCATGCTCCCATTAATTCTTCTTTAGTGTTGGTCCCTGCACCACAGCTGATGTACCATATGTAATCCGGCGCCTCAATACATTTCATAGTACCTCCTACCCCACATCTAGAACCCCCTGCCTCCGCTGCCCCATCAAAAAAGGTCATTGTATAACCTTGAAGTCTGTAAAATGGTTTTATTCTCAGAGCCTGGGATTTTTTATCTAGATGTTTTTTTGTGAGCTCTCCAAGGATCTTGAAGACCACAATGGTTACCGAAGGGTGATTCCCTTCGAAGATTACCGAATTGTGTTCCTTCCAGATATGCCAAGTCATTATTAATGGGAGAATCTTAGGCGTCGATCTATTCAACAAACACGCTTCCATACAATCGCCTAATGTAGAGCCATTCCATTTGAAATTTGTATTTATCATCTGAGATAGATGAGCCCACAATCTCTTCGTGAATTCATAGTGGATGAGAAGATGATGTGTATCTTCAAAATTCGTTTTGCATAGAAAGCAAAGTCCCAGAACTATCCAACCTTTCTTAAGAAGTACGCTCCAGGTAAGAATTCTATTTTCGGCGGCCAATAAGAAGAAAATAATAATTTTTAATTGAGTGCACCACTTCCAGCGATCAACCTTCCAGCCGCTCCAAATTGACAATGGCTGAGTGGAAAGAATTGCATTATAGCAATTTGTGACTGTGAAATCCCCAGACCGGTCACCTCTATCCCATTTCAATTCATCTTTTGAAAACGTAGACAGAGTATTCCCCTCTCCACACAAATCTTTAATGAATGTTGACCATTTAGTTGCTTGTGCACCCATTAATCCTAGCTCGATGCTTGTTCTCCAACGATCAAGACTATTTAAATGCTCCAGCGTCTTCAATGCTTGTGATAGGTAAGTGACATGTTTACTATTGAGTGCATTCATTATATCAACACCAAGTAACGGTCTAATTCCCATTCCCAAAATCCTGTCACAACCGATTTTAATTTGTGTTCCAATCCCAGGAAGCCATGTAATCCAATGAAGGATGACCGAGAGTGCGTAGAGGAGACTTACCCAAATTCTTGATGCTGAATTGGAACTATGGTTCGATATTCTAAACCAATTGATAAGAGACAAGTTATGAAGATATTTATCTCTGATTACATTGTGCCAAAGATTCTCCTGTGATAAGACACGCCAAAGTGTGACTGAATTTAAAGCTAGGTTGAACATTTTTAAATTGCGAATGCCCTAGCCCCCATTCCTTTTGGGTCTTGAGATCACCTCCCAGCTACAAAGGTGAACCCATTGTCTATCTTGGTGGTCGTTCCATAAAAAATTGAAAATTAATTTTCTAATTTTGGATAGAACCAAATGAGGCAAAGCTTCCATGGTCATCCAATAAACTGTCTGTCCTTCCAGAACATATTTAACCAAGATATATCTCCCAGCCAATGAGAGCCACTTGTTACACCAGTGGTCGATTTTTTTTTGTAACTTTAGTAACAATCCATCCCCAATCTACTGCTCGATGTGCACCAGTCTTCAAGAAATAGCCCAGATAACGGAACCCGTTAGTAAGGTCACTGAAAGTATAATGTAGGACAGATTTGAACTCGCCCAATTCAAGTTCTGAAAGGCCTGCATAATGGAGTATTGATTTAGATAAGTTCATTGCGAGGCCAAAGGCTTTATAGAAAAGTGAAATCAGTTTGTCGATCTCTCTCCACTCCACTAGGCTTGCATTGGATAAAATGAGGATATCGTCCTGTAAGGCCTATCCATACAGAGCCTTATAAAACATAAATCTAGATATAGAAATGCTATCATAATTTCTTCTTTATCCACTATTCAACATAATAACAATTCAACATAAAGGTGTGGGTATCGAAATAAAAAAAACCAGAGCGTACTGCCCTAATCGTGGCTTCCAAGTTGAGGCTGCCTTGGGATGACCATGGCTTCCCTCGAAGGTGGGGAGCCCCGAGCCCCTCCCTCAACCAACGATTCTTTCCGTAAGCTTCTGGCCGCCCAGGACAAGAAGCTCCCCTCCACTGCTCCACCCAGCTTTGTCAAACGATTTGAATCGATCCTTGAAATCGACCTGCCCCTAGACCAACCAATGCGAGTAGCAGTGTCCCTGTCAGAGCGTGGGCTGGTTGGACAGTTTATGGGACTATGGCCCTCCACCAATACCACAGATAACTAGATTCAAAGAAACTGGCGTCCATTAATCCAGAACAACGTAACATGCTATGTGGTGGGAAGAGGATATTACATCTTCGAATTCATCTCAGAAGCAGATCGAGACCTGATCTTCAGAAACGGGCCCTTTTTCATGGGAACCCAAGGGCTTTACCTGAACCGCTAGAATCCCAGCTTTGATCCGAAGTCGGAAGTTCCCAGGGATGTCCTGGTTTGGGTTAGACTCCCAAATCTGCCAATCCACTGATGGAACACCTCCTAACTCCAAGCAATCAGAAATGGAATCGGACACTACATCGATAGGGTAGATCCAAAGGATCAATATTCCTGTGCCTGCATTTGTGTGGATGTAAATCTAGAGGTTGGTCTTCCAGAGGAAATCAAGCTAAAGGTGGGAGACTGGCAGCACTACCAAAAACTCAACTATGAACAGTTGTCGTTCAAATGCAAGGGATGTCATGAATATACCACTTTCAGAGAAACTACCCTAAAGATCTCAACAAGGACAAAGACATAAATGAAGGCTGGCAACAGGCGAGAAGAGGGAGACCCTCCTCAAAGGAAAAGGGCCCAAGGCCCAGAAAAATGGTCTAGACACAATCAACTGAGCAAGGAATCAATGTAGAAACAGGGAATTGTGGTAAGACGATTGAATCAGAGAAGATAAAGGAAGCAACAAAGGAGGCTCCCCAACAAAACCTTGTAGCAGACTTGGAACAATGGAACACGATCCCATAAACGATAGAAATCTCAATGCAAGAGAGGGAGAAGGAACCAGGGAAAAACTCAAAAGAACCTAGCAAAGATCTAGAGGTGGAGGAAGGTGAGGTATCCTTAGACAGTAGCAGTGAGGAAGATAGTGGCATCGATATCACTTCAAAAAAACCAAGCAGAGGCAGGAAAACAAAAAAAGTGGAAAGAGAAAAGGAGACCTACAGAGACGTCCTAAGTGGATTGCATCCAACCATTAGACAACTGATCAATGTCAGACAAACTAGGAAAAAATCCAGGGCCCCCCAAGGAGGCCACAACTCCCCCCCATGTAATCAATGAAACTAACCTCTTGGAATTGTAGGGGTTTCAGTAGTAAGACTAAGGAAGAGGCTCTCAAAGACATCATCAAGTCCTCAAACTCTGAGATCCTGTTAATCCAAGAAACCAATATGGAAGGACAAGACTTCCTTAGAAAAGAAAAATCTAGATGGAACACCAACAAAGGAATCGCAGAAAGTGCGAGAGGTGCCTTGGGTGGAATGGGCACACTTTGGAACTCAAAGAAGTACGATCTCATCAAACATGAAACATGCAAACACTGGATCTTCACCAACCTTCGCCATCTGGGAACCAGATGTCAGGTAAACCTTTTAAACCTCTATGTGCCTACCCTACTGGAGGATAAGAAAATCTGATGGGAGACCTTAAGGGATTTCCTGCACCAAAACGAGTTGGAAAATATCATCCTTGGGGGGGATATTAATTTGACCCTTGCAGCGACTAAGAAAAAAGGAGGCTCAATTGTTTGAGACCCAGTAAGGGGATGGGTAGAGGATATAATGTCTTCCTGGGAAATGGAGGATATAAAACCAACTAAAGGAAAATACACTTGGTTCAATAAGAGGGTGGGACCAGGGAATATTGCAGCTAGGCTAGATAGATTCCTAGCCCAAAGCACCTTCATGATTATGGGCCTCACACTTTCGTCTACCATTCCCTTGCACAGTGTGTCAGACCACAAGCCAATCTCCCTGGACATGTCCTTTGAAAACAATCTAGGTCCGATCCCCTTCAGATTCAACCCAAATTGGATCCAGGAGGATGGCTACCCAACCTTGGTCTCCAGAACTTGGAATGGAACGGTGAAAGGCTCCCCATTCTTTGTTTGGGAAGAAAAGCTTAGAAGACTAAAGGTAGCTCTAAAATCCTGGGCCAAAACCCTCTCAAGTCCCATATCTGATTATCAAGAAGCACAAAGGCATCTAGAAATCCACCAGCTCAAAATGGAAGACTCAGAAACCACCCAAAAAAATATGCAGCAAGAGGAAAAGCTACAAAAGAACTGGCACCAAGCCTGCAAAAAGGAAGAAAAGTACTGGCAACAAAAGTCTAGGTGCCTCTGGCTAGAGGCAGAGGATAAGAATACTAATTTCTTCCACAAGCAAGCAGAGGCCAGGAAGAAATTCAAGAATGTAACAGAAATCCAAACCCACGACCAGATCATAATGAATTTTGAAGGTATCAAATCGACAGCTGTGCAAACCTTCGAAGCCCTCTACACAGAGACTCAGAGCGCCGCCATCGACCCTACTTCCTATCCCCTGGCCCTGACACAGACCTACGTTCATGAAAACATCAACAACAATCTAACCAGGGAGGTTGATCAACAAGAAATAAAAGAGGCATTAGATCATTTGCATCCAGACAAATTCCCCGGCCTAGACGGCTTTACAGCCAGATTCTATCAACATAGCTGGGACACCATCAAGTCAGATCTCACCAAGCTCATCAAGAAGTCCTAGTCTTGCATCAAAATTGGAGGAGGAACAAACTCATCCTTTTTAGCGTTGATTCCAAAACAAAGATGTGCATCAAGTTTTGACAGGTTCCGTCCTATCTCACTCTGCAACACCAGCTATAAAATCCTCACCAAAATTATAGCTAACAGAATAAAAAATACTCTCCCTGCTATCATCCTGGAAAATCAAGGTGGTTTTATTAAAGGCAGGCATATAATGGACAACATCATCCTTGTTCAAGAGGCCCTACACTCGAGTATCCGATGGAAGGACAAAGGTATGATAGTCAAGCTAGATTTAGCAAATGCGTTTGATAGGGTAAGGCCTAATTTTCTTTTTCAAGTGATGGGGAAGTTAGGTTTCGCCCCTTCCTTCATAAACTAGATCAAAGCTTGTATTTCCTCTCCCTGGATTGCCCCACTGGTAAATGGGCGAGCCACTAAGTTATTTCAAGCCTCTAGAGGCCTCAGACAAGGGTGCCCCCTCTCTCCCCTTTTCTATGCCATCCCAGCCTCTGTCCTAAGATTCCATCTCGACTATAGTCAAACGCACCTCAATCTTTCTGGGCTCTGTATTGCCACCAGAGTAAAGGATATCAACGATGCCCAATTTGCAGACGACACGCTGCTCCTCGGAGGTGCGAGTTCAGTGACAACTAAGAAGTTCAAAAGGGATTTAGACATCTACACAGAAATCTCAGGTAGTTTGATAAGCTTGACCAAGAGTAAAATATATGGATGAAACATCACCCCAAGGGAAATTCTTGAAATCTCAAGAATCCTGGGAATAGAAGGCTACACCATTTGGGATGAAGTCAAATATTTGGGAGTTCCTATCTTCAAATCCACCCCTAAAGCCTCGCATTGGAATCAGTTGACAGAAAGGATCAAAAACATAATTAACTCTTGGGGATCTAACTAGATGAATCTGGCAGGCAAAGTGGTTCTTATCAAAGCCGTGCTGGCCAACATCCCAATCTACCAAAGATCTCTCCTTCTGGCCCCTAGTTCAGTAACCCAGAAAATAGAAGCGATGATCATGCACTTTCTGTGGGAGGGAGGGAAGAAAACTAGAAGGAAGCTGCATCTTATAAGCCGGGGGAAAATCTCCAAGCCCTACCTAGAAGGGGGCCTCCAATTCAAAGACCTCCAAATCCAAAACTTAGCCTTGGGGGCAAAGATTTTATGGAATATAATCACAGGGAAACCCACTTAGAGAAAAAGAGCCCTTTGGAAGAAGTACTATCATAGACTAAGGAAAGAATACCTAGAAAGGCCAACAAAAGTGGGGAAAGGCTCCCCAATTTTCACCCTCTGCCAGAAAGCTATGCAACAATTCCAATCCCAAATCACAAGGATTCCAGGGAACGAGAAAGAAATCAGCATCTGGGAAGACTCATTCCTGGGAGAGCCACCCCTCTTAGTGCAGCAAGGCCTCAATCGAATCAGAGACTGGATGCAGCTACAAAATCTATACAGTCCGTGGGATATTTCATGTTGGGGAAATGATGAGAATCACTCCTGGTTATGCTGGGAAATTACAAGCCTTCCCCAAGACCTTGAAGAAGATTGAACTACATTAAAGAGCTTGTTGCAAGGGAAATCCCCTCTACAGAAAAAGAAAAAAGAAAGGAGAGGTTGGGGCCATCACGCTGGACCGTAGACAACAACATCAGGGTATCTCCATATCGCTTCAATCCCCCATGTCCCTCCAGACCCTGTAATATGGAAAGTTGTTTGGACAACGAAGTCAATCCCAAAGATAAATATGTTTATCTAGATAGTGGCACACAAGGGAGTCCTCTCAGGCAAAAACCTTAGAAGAAGAGGGTGGGAAGGGCCCTCCAGATGCCCCCTCTGCTGCTAGGAAGAGGAGTTCATGGACCATCTACTGCTGGGCTGCCCCTACGCCAGGGAGGTTTGGTAGCTTACTCTTGGTCTTGGGGCCCTAGCCTCGAATCTCTCATAGGAAACCCACACGCTGCTTTCGAATTGGCATTCTCTCTGTCCTTTTCAGACATCCAGTCAAGGACACCTCTTAGCTCTCTAGAGAACGCTTCCAAAGTTTATCCTCTAGAAGATCTAGATTGAAAGGAACAATTGGTTATTTAGGGAAGCAAAGAGGAGCCTGACCTAGGTAGCCACAAGGATTAAGGCTCTCTTCAGCAAAAGTGCCCCCCACTTCAACAAGGCTTCAAATTCGAAACCGATAGAAAGGAAAGAAGAATGTTGGTTGAGGCACCTTGGCCTTCAAAATCCTCAGAATCCTTGTCCCCTAAACCCTCCCATTTGTAGCTGGGAACTCAGGATGGGGGAGCAAGAACTGGAAGAGTGGAAAAAAACTAAGAACTCTAATTTCCTCTCCTTTGATGGGGTCTCAAAGGGGAACCCGGGGGTGGCAGGCGAAGGAGGAATTTTAATAAGCCCTGCTGGAACTATCATCCTTCATTTTGCCTGGGGAATTGGCTTTGAAACCAATAATAGGGCATAAGCCCTTTCCCTCTAGCAAGGGCTCACTCAAGCCTTAATCCTCAATGTTCGAGACTTGGTCATCCTAGGGGACTCAAGGATTATAATCCAAGCCTTAATTCAGTGCACTAGAGTCACAAATTCCCAACTCCAACACTCTTTAGACAAAATCAAGCTACTCCTGGGACAGTATCAAACTGTTCAGCTGTACCACGTTCTCCGAGGAAACAATGCTCAAGCGGATGAAGAGGCCAACTCGGGAGCCCGTTTGGAGAAAGGGATCATGCTTCTCAATGGAGTTATGGTCAAATGGAGAATCCCATAAGCTTCCAAAGTAGATCGGCAGTGCAAGTGGGCATTTGGACAAGATGATAATATAGGCCCAAGGACAATTTCTCCTTAGCCAGTACGCACGAGCATCAGAGTTGAGGGAGGGCGACATCATTTGGTCGCTGAATTGCAGGCTTCCAACCATACTTCAGTCCAACGAATCGCAAGGGGCAAGGCATCTAAGGACGCACTATATCGCTCACACAACAGGGAAAGGAAAGAACAGAGTAAGATAAGCGGCACATAGAAAGGAGGCTAAGTAAGGGTAAAGAACGAAGAGGAAGGGAGACTCGGAGTAGCAACAATGACTCAGCAAAGGAAAATCGGATGGCATCAAGCTCGGGGAACAAACCAACGATGGAGGGAAGAATATCGGATCTAGAAGAAAACATGCAGAAGCTTCGCAGTCTGTTGACCAGTCTAGATGACTTTCTTCAGAACTTAGATAGTGAAGCAGAGAGGCGAATGGAGATGCTGGAGAACGACATTATACACACAAGATCAGGACTGTGTGAGGAGTTGGGGAAGCTGAGAAAGGAGCTTAAAGACCCAAAGAAAAAATTTGAAGAGAGGATTAGCAGTTTGGAGCAATAGATGGAACAAATGAACAAGGAATGGAAGATGGAAAGAGACCATTCCAAAAAGAAAGGCCTGGAGTAATCAGGAAGCTGCTCCAGGTTGCAAATAACTTTGCGTATTGGCATTTTGTAGTAGCCATGCAAGGCAACTAAGTGTGATTTTTAAAGTTCTATGTAATTGTAGTTCCAATCAGTAAATTAGCATTATGTAATAGCCGCGAAAAAAATCTAAGACTAGTCTTGTAGTACAAGATTCTATGTAACTGAACCAGTGGCTTGCCGCTGTTTATTAAATATAAGCTCCATTAATCGTTTTTGTCAAAAAAAAAATTCAACATAATAACAATGTTCAATAGAATTAAGAATGTTCAGCAGAATTAAAAATGTTCAGCAGAATTAAAAATGTTCAGCATCATGATGAACAACACAGAATTAAAAATGTTCAAAGATCATGATGAACAATGATAAATTATTATTGTTATATTAATTCATTATTATTATGTTGAATCATGTTGTTCATTATCATGCTCACACATTTTATCTCACAACATTTTGTAATTTCACAAACATTGTTATTATGTTGAATTATTATAAGATGGTGAATTGTTATTATGTTGAATAGTGGATAAAGAAGAAATTATGATGACATTTCTATATCTAGATTTATGTTTATAGTCCACATGTAAGAGCCTACAAAACATAATTTGTGATATAGAAATGCTATCATAATTTCTTCCTTATCCACTATTCAACATAATAACAATTCAACATAAAAACAATGTTCTAATAGAATAAAAATGTTCAACATAATTAAAAATGTTCAGAATGATAATGAACAACATGTAATAATGAACAACATGTTCAAAATAATAAACGAACAATATAACAATAATGAACAACAACATAATAATGATGATAATAAAACGTATCTAACTCAAACTGATGTTGTTCTAAAACTATGCCCAAGCTGAAGCTCTCCCAAAACTGACTAACCTCCCAACCATCTAGGAACAACCTATCCGGCTCCCTAGCCCCATGATTCCTTATGGTTTCCTAGCCCCCGAGCCCAAAATTCCCAACAACACGTGCCCCTGTGAGAGTCCTCAAGCAAGATGCAAGTAAAACTAGTAAAACAGATGCAGTCCCCAAACTGTTCCTCCCTTCTCCAATTTTTCTCACCCTCTCCTAATATGAAAATATTCCTCCCAAAAAACGATGCCCCTTCACGAGTGCTCTCCCTTGCCTTATCTTCCCTCCCCTTCATTATCCACCACCTTCCCTTCATTAATCTCTCAACCACCTTAGCCGTCCCATAAATTGGCCCATCTACCAATAACCATTATATTATAAACTAAGTCTTTATAAAAATAAAAATAAAAAATCTATTTTAATAGTTTATTAAACTAATATTTATTAATCTAATACTTATTAAACTAATATTTATTAAAGGATTAATTAAGGTTGTTACACATCCACAAATAGAAGATGTAGTATTTTGGTCAGTCTAGCAATCTTTAAGCCTGAGATAGTACCCTCCGCTTGACTATTTTTCAATAATAAAATGAGGCCCTCCATGATGAGTATGAAAAGAAGAGGTGATAATGGGCACCCCTACCTGATTCCCCTTCCGCTTATGAAAAAATCAGTAGCCTCCCCATTGATAAGGACAACAAATGATGAAGAGGTGGTACAGGACATGATCCAATTGGACAAATGTAATCCCATCCCAATTTTCAGGAGGATCATTCTAAGAAGGTCCCAATCAATGTAGTTGTAGACTTTCCTTAAGTCCAGTTTTAAGACAAGGGATTTTAACTTCTTCTTCTTAATACTGTGAAGGATTTCATGGGCCGTACCTATTGCGTCTTAAATACGTCTTCCTTCCAGGAAGCCCATCTATTTAAGAGATATTGACTTAGACAAGAAAGGTTTGATACGATTGGCAATAATCTTAGAAATAAGCTTGTAACACAGTTTGCAAAGGGAAATTGGACGAAAGTCCTCGAAGGATTTTGGATTGTTGGCCTTCGGGATCAAAGTAAAAAATGTTTAATTTAGGCCACCGACAATTTTGCCTAAGATTCTTGATTCTTCCACCATTGCTAAGAGATGCTCACTGACAAGATCAAAAAAATAGATAAAAAATTCTGTTGTCCATCCGTCCGGTCCCAGACTATTTTCCTTCTTACACTGAAATAGAACCGATTTCAATTCCTCCAATGTGACAGGGTTGTACAATGTATTCGCTTATTCTTCATTGACCATTAATGGAAAAAGTTTTATCAGTTTACATTGTTCTTCTATGTCCATTGTGGAATATGCCCTGTAAAACTGCTTATAATAATGGACTACTTCATTTTTAATTCCTAGTTGATTCGTCACAGAAACACCATCTTCTTATTTTATTTCCCAAATATGCTTTTTGACTCTATTATGACTAGCAATCTTATGAAAATATTTCGTATTTTTATCCCCGCTTGCCTTCCATAGTGCCCTTCTGTGCAACCGCCAATGCCGTTCCTCATTTCTTAAAATCTCATTTCTCTCAGCTTCCAGAGAACTCAATGTTTCCTTTTCTCCTAGATCATTAAAGTCAATACTCAGGATATCACTTATTTTTTTAATTTCTGCTTCAATCGACATCAATTTAGGTTTGTGTTTTGCCTTCAGGTCTTTGTTCCATTTTTTAGTAAGTCTTTTAAGATGCTGTAACTTCCAGATTAATATATTTTGATTGCTTGTTTCTAAAAGATAAATCGGGTCTTTCCAAACTCTTTCCACTAAATCCATAAATTCCTTTTCACAAAGCCATTGTTCATTAAATTTAAAAGGAAAAAAATTATATGCTGGCAACAAATTTAGTTGTAAGAGAACTGGGGAATGGTCGGAAATAAATGGAAGCTTGACCCATGACCTATAAAAACCAATGTCCAATAAAATACTTTAAGCTACTAAACACTTGTCTAGTCTCCTTGAAATGGCTTCCTGCCCCTCGCGGCCATTTCTCCAAGTTGGCACCAGTTTCACCGGTTTAATATCAATTATCTTCTTTATTGAGAAAATATCATTGTAATAGCCATTCACTAAACCAATTCTATTCCCCCCACAAGCCTCTTCAGGAGATAGAAGGATATTAAAGTCCCCTGCCAAAATTAAATTTTTTATATTGAGTATACCACTGCCTTCCACAGCTTTCTAGAAAGAGATCTGGTTGGTACATGGAGCATAAACATTGAGTAAGGAAACATCCTGATTATTGAAAATACTCCTACCAGATAATAAAATGCCCGCCACCATAAGATAAGGAGACATATCGAAAAGTGTTGGGTCCCACACTACAAGTAATCCACCAAATGTGCCCACAGAAGTTACCGAACAAACTACCCACGCCGGTCTGAAAGAAAGTAAAAAAACTCTGGCTTTCTAAGCAAGAACTAAAGTTTCTTCAAAAAAAATTATCTCAGGTCGAGTAAGTGCCAACAAGCGCCGAATGGAAACAACTTTGAGGGTGCCTCCAATCCCTTGAATATTTAAGGAGAGCAGTAACATTATTTTTCCCTCTCCAAGGCTTTCACTGCTCTAAGAGGCCCAGTTTCACTAGAAGAAGGGGTTGATTCAATAATCTGCACCGAGTTCCGTGACTGATTTTTTTGGCTGCTTATCATTTTGATGGGAGAGATCTCAACTCCTAAACCCCTCGACCATGCAAAATATCTTCCCTGACTAGCCAGTTTGTTCTTGGAACTAATAATCTCAGAAGACTCTCCACGATCTATGCATTTCCTCCCCAAATATGTAGGAAGTTTAACGGCTTGTTCATTATCCTTAATAAAAGGAATCAAAGACTCTATAACAGTATTGAGAGACCTCTCTTCCTCTTCTGGTTCTCTGAAACCCGCCTCCAACAATGAGTCATTTAAAACAAGGATGGCAGGACTGGGAAGCACCTTAGGCTCCCTTGCCTCACCCCCTAGTGTGTCTGGAAATGCCTCCTTCCCAACTTAATACACACTTACATGTGTAACTAACATTGATATTGCATTTATACCTATTTCTATATATGTAAATATGGAGGAATAAATCCATAATATATAGTATTATTGAAAATTATGTAACAAAAATTTGATTAAATTGATTGTATATTTGTGGATGGCTTGATTGAGATTAGGGTTTTGGATATTAGTATTCAAAGTGGCCCAGTTAACCAAGGGCTATAAAATGGATGCTACTATCTAGTTAGTGGAGTATGCACGAGATTCACTATCAGAGGATTTAATTTTTGTACAGTCATTGGAAATCTCATATCTTTTTCGTAGTCTCCAGGAGGATGAGGTGGAATATAAAAGTGATTGAGCTTGTGGTTGAGAGAATGGAATGTTAGCATTTCCAAGGGGTTGTATTTGTTTTCTATCTTGTCAGGATCTTTCTAGTTTTTCATTGGGGGTGTTGGGTTTTTTAAAATGTGACGAAGTTAATGAAATCGTTGGAACCATTGCTCCCTTGTTTTCATCGGACTGGGTGCAGGAAGAAGGTTATGGAATAGGTGTGAAGGAGTGGGCGGAATTTTATGACACTATTCCAAAGGTTTTCAATCCTCTATCGGAGTTGGGAGGTGTGGGGTTTACTGGCGAGATACTTGACCAGAACCTCCAGCAAGGTGGCCTCTTAATGAATTTTAGGTCCGCCCTGGAAAAAATAAAATGGAAGGTGGTGAGAAGTCGAGGTGGAGGGGTCCCTTTGGTGGTTGGAGAGGACCTTTGTGTGGATCAGATTCTGGATTTTCCAGGAAAGACTTTGGTAGGTAAATTTCTTGGTAGGAGGATTGGCAATATGGAGCAACTTTGTAGATCGGTAAAGGAGGTTTGGAATCCTATTCTTGAATATGGCCAACCTATCACATTTTATATAGGGACTACTTAGGGTTCATTTTTCACTCTGGTGAGGATGTTAATGTTATTCAGAAGAGATCCTGGTTCATGGATAATGCATTACTATCCTTGAAGCCTTGGGCTCCTTTGTTTGACCATAATAATGATTTTAGTGGAAATACCCAAGTTTGGTTAAAATTGTCTAGCTTGCTGATGGAGTTTGATCCAAGATGATGGTTTGTTCTATTGGGGATTGTTGGGAAAAACAATTCTTGTCGATGACAGTTTTCTGAGATATGTCTCATTCTATAGTTGGGAATTGGTGGAGATTGATGTGAGTAAAGGACTTTTTGAATCCTTGGATTTGGTCTAGGAAGGGAAGAGACACACCCATATTTTGGACTACTTGAACATTCTATTTTGGTGTGCATGATGTCATGAGCTTGGTCACGTGTTTAAATATTGTGAGAAGTAACTGGTAAAAAGGGTTTAGAGGAAGAAGGTCAGGACTGCTAGTGAATTAGGTGGTGTAGTACCCACAATATTGGCTCCCATTTCGTTGTCGGGGAAGTGGGTAGTTGATTCTTATACTGATCTCTTTCAGAAGGTGGCAGTCCCTCCAATACCAAGGAACATTGTGATAGGGGATCTGTCAATTCCACTTATTGAAGGTTTGATGCCAAGTTTTTTCTAGACTCCAAGAAGAGGGGAGGTGCTGTCGGCGATCGATGCATACATAACTTCTTCAATCGATCAGAGGCCCTCGAAGGAAGATAGACTTGGGATGGAGAAGGACCTTAATCCGGGTAAGTTAAAATCTTCTTGTGCCAACTTACCTCATTCCGATTTTAGAGAAGGTTATAGAAAAAATGGTAGGATTTTGGACTGTCCGTCACGAGTAGTTAGAGGGAATAGTGAGAAGCCCTTAATTTCCTCGATTCCCCTCAGGTCTCTAGTAGCCCATACTACAACCTTTTCATCCTAGTGGTTTCAGTGGATCTCTCAAGGGATTCATATCCCTCCTTCATTGTTCATAATTCAAGGATGGGACCTGCGACAAATATCTCTTCCTCATAATCCATAGGGGGCGATCACTACCAACTACATCCTCGACCCTTGATCCTTCCCATTCGGGGGTTTAACTCTCTGAAGGATTTGGGACTTTCTTCAGTGGGAAGGAATTTTTCTCTTAAATGGGTGCAGGATAATGCCATTACAAAGATTAACCAAGGAGAACAAAAAATCATAATTGAGGTCCTTAGAGCAAGTTGAGTCCCCTACACAATTCCTCCATGGAGATTCTCTCGATTAATATTTGTGGGTTGGGGGGCCAAGCCAATTAGTTGGCCCTAAAGAGGCTAGTGGATCTCATTCAACCTGACATTCTATTGATTTAGGGGACTATGCAAAAGGGGGATCCTTTGGTTGTTGAGTTGAGGAAGTTTTTGGGTAATTGGGATTTTCTTGTGGTTCATTCTCATGGACTGTCTTGGGGGTTAATTACTAGGTGGAATCACAACCTCTCACTGATGAATTATTTTTCCTTTGCCTAAGGTTTGTGTACATAATTCCTTAGCAAAATATTGGAGATGTCCTTTACTGTGCTTAATGGTTATGGGCCATATGAAGAGAGACAACAATATTGGGGTAGGGTGCTCAATTTTCAATGCTTTAACTCTACTAATCTTATCAAGGGGGGGGGCACAAAAGAGAGGTATGGGGGGGAAGTGCGAGGGTTTCTCGACTTGCCGAGTTTTTCTCTAATAGATTTGAAGATGGTGGACTAGTAGATGTTGAATTGCTAAAAATTAGTCCTACTTGGAGAAATAATAGTCTTGGAAGGGAAGGGGTTTTCAAAAGATTGGATAGATTTGTGGTACATAATATGGTGTTGCAGAAGGTGCCCCATTACATGTCTTGGATTGATTCAAATAGGTGTTGGGATCATTTCCCTATCTTTCTTGAACTTGAACTTGATGAGTCTAGACCAGGTTCCCCTTTCATGTTTAATCCTAGGTGGATAAAAGAAGGGGATTTCATTAGGTTGGTTAAGGATATTTGGAAACCATTTGACCCCTATTTGGATCTTTTTGCAAGTGAAAAAATCATTTTGGCTTTAAAAATTGTTAAGAGGAAAGTGGCAGCCTGGGTAGGGGAGAGGTACATGTCTTGAGATCAAAATCTAGTGGAAGTGGAAAGTGAAGTGGAGGAGGTGGTAGCTAGACTTTATTCTGGCTCTTCTAGAGAGGATTAGTTACTTAGGTTAAAAAAACTTGAGGCAAAGAGGACAAAATTAATTTTGGACAAGGAGTTAGATTGACAAATTAAAAGCAAAGCTACCTATATAGAGTTGGGTGATAACAAAACTAAATTCTTCCATTCCTTTGCCAATCATAGAAGGAGATTTAATACTATTTGGATGCTTCAAGATCATAGTGGTACTAAGGTTAGAGGATTTAAAGGTTTGGAAGAACTAGGGGTCAAGCACTTTGAAGGGATATACAAGGAACCAAAGAGGGAAAATTTGGCTGAAATTTTAAAACTCATATCCTATTTCCCTAGAATGACTAATGAGGATTTGTACGGACCTGTGACTAAGGAGGAGTTGTTTTCTATCTTACAATGTTTTAATAAGGACAAGATTCCTGGACCATATGGGTGGTTGGTAGAGTTCTATATCAAGTTCTTTGATTTGTTGAGAGTAGTGGAGGAGGTAAGAACTTTTGGAAGGATGACCAACAATGTAAATGAAACCTTTATTACCTTTCTTGGAGTCTTTTGATAGGTTTCTACCTATCTCATTGTGCAATTTTTTGGATAAGATTATTGCAAAAGTGATATCAACAAGATTGAAGCCTATCCTTTCTAACTACATCTTAGTTGAAAATTTTGGTTTTATACAAGGAAGACAAGTCCACGGGGTGATCAATACAACATAAGAGGGTTTACACTCTATTAAACTCTCTCACATGCCAACAACATTAATCAAGGTTGATTTATCAAAGGCATATGACAAGGTATATTCGTTGTGTATTCGATTACGACTATTACATATTGGTTCCTCGTTGCTTGTTTTTAGGTGGATAATGTGATGTGTAAATACTTCTTCCTTTGCAATCTTGATAAATGGTGACACCTCCAGTTGTTTCAAGCCTACCAGGGGGCTCAAGCAAGGATGCCACCTATCACCATATATTTTTCTTCTGGTGGTAGAAGGACAGAGTAGGTCAATACTTGAGGCTAAGAGGGTGTGATCAATACAAGGTATTCAAATAGGGAGGGAAGCGTTGCCTCATTTTCTTTTCGTGGATGATGTTATTTTATTTCTCTTTGGGTCTTGTAGAGAAGGTTCACATTTTTAGGAGTTACTTATGTTATTTAATAAGGCTACAAGAACGAAAGTGATTGGTGCTAAGTATTCTTTTCTTACTTCAGGTATGAATGAGGATCATGATATTGAGTTTGAAAGATATTTCCCTTATCAACACTTGGACTTGAATGATGGTCTTAAGTACCTGGGATTTACTCTTAAGCCAAATTGTTATGGGAAGGAAAATTAGTGGTGGTTGGTCTCCAAAATTAAGAAACTAACTTCTCTATGGTGCAATCAATGGCTATAAAGAAGGGGAATATTGGTATTAGTGAATTCACTTTCAGAGGCCATGCTTGTTTATTGACATACTCTTGTGCATATCCCGAAAGGCATTTTGGAGAAAATTTGGAAATTCTGTTATAATTTCCTTTGGAAAAGGTAGTAATGAATTTAAAGGGTCACACTAGGTTAGGTGATGGGATTACTTCCTTATTAGTCCCTGTTGTAGGAATAGAGGGACTATAGCGATCGATAATTCGTTGACCTCATATTATTTTGTCCTTTGACCACAAATATTTCCATATTAACTATTGTTGGAACCAGGGAACTAAAAACATCGATTTTTATATAATAAAAAGTACCATACATGTCATGATCTAATTGGACAATGGATTGGAGGTCTTATTGTCGGCTTCACTATTCCCAATGTTATATATGTTGGCATATCCAAAGTATTTGACCGTATATGGTATTTTTGAATCATATATTTTCTTATGCATTGCTCAAAGGTGGATTAATGCTAGCATTAATTCGAATGTTTGACTTAGCATTTTCTGCGCTTCCATATGAAAAAGGAAATGTGGAGGGTTGTAGATTCTATTTGTAATGGATATATATCATATTCAGAGTAAATATCCAGGTTTGTTCGACCCTGCTAGATAACATTGTCCATTCTTGGTCTATTGATTCAAATTACAATCGAACAATTGACATCCTCTCATTGAAAACATATACAACACATATCCATTATCAACCTTTGCTTGGAGATATCAATGGTTCATGGATCAATGTCCATGCCACCCAAAGCACATCAAATCTACATACACGTGGCATGCTTTTTAGTGAGAATGAAACTCCTCCTGGTTGCGATATGGCCATACAGGGCTTAAACAAAAAATGTAGACTAAGTTATCACAACTTGGAAAAAGTCATGCGTGAAATTCGTCCAAGTTCTAATGAGGCCATACAGGGCTTAAACAAAAAACGTAGACTAAGTTATCACAACTTGAAAAAGGTTATGCATGAAATTCATCCCAGTTGTGATGAGGCCATACAACCCTTAAACAAAAAATGTAGACTAGGTTATGGAAACCTGAATCAAAGTGAAATTCATCCTAGTTTCCATCAGGTCATCCTGCCCTTGGATAAGAAACGTAGAGTAAGTTATCACAACTTGAAAAATGTCATGCACGAGAGAAAAAAATACATTGCTACGCTTCCTTTTAGAGAGAAACTCACATATCACAATCTAAAAAAATTTGTTCGTGCACAACACAACAAAAATAGGTACGATCGCATATCCAACAATGGTCATGCAACACCATGCACTACTACCAATGAAAACCAACAAACACTTTCTACCCATACTTCCATAAGAAAGAAATATGCAAGACAAACCTACATGAAACAAATCAAAGACACTCCTTCGATTGCATGTGCAATTTGTGAACAATTGAATTTCACAAAAAACAGTAAGTCTTTCACGCCTAATTTGGAAGCAAAATACCATCGCTTGAAAACGCATGATACAAATATTTTCCAGTGGAAAAATTTGTCTTCCATGCAAACGATCGCTTTAAAATGGAAGACTACCACAATTTGCAACCCCTGACCAAATAAGATGTATTACACCACTACCAGATGTAAGTGCACTTACAAAACTAGAAGAGAGACTCGTGTCTCTGCGAATTGCATTTGCACAAATCAGGCCCTGGGGTTATAAACGACCCCATATGGGATTAACATGATCAATTATTAATGTGCCTGTTCAGCTAGATGTTGTGCAAAAAGACTTTCCACAATTCATTAATGATGCAATGACAATTGTTGTGGCTCTCAAAAGATGCTTGCGATACAAAAATGCATATCAGACAAGCAAAGTGTGCGTGCATGCTATTATGAAAGCATTAAAGGAATTATGTTCCAGGGCCCTATACAAAGCACAAAACATTTGTCTAAATGAGAAATGGAACACTGTTCTTGGAGAAGAGGATGAAAACTCTGCAGATACTCTCGAAAATGCTAGTGAATTTGATACAAGTGATGAATCAGAGAATGAAATACCTGCTGAGACATTGGTACATGGATTCACTGATTCACAGTGCATTCATGACTTGCAAGACAAGATTGTCAAAATTGCATCTGCTGAGGGAAAAATTCCACTTGGAATATTCAAGGACAAATTCGTTGAGGAAATGAACTTCCCAACACTCTTCTATGTAGATCCATGTGCCACTAACATTACAAAACGATTCAGTTATCATAAAATAGTCCGATGGGAGATGCTACATTCAAGCGGTGAATTCTCCTGTCACATAACAAATTTGTTTTTCAAAACAATGCGCATAATAATAGAGCAAGTTCTGTCTTGCATGTGGGTCCGAATAAGAAAAGGCTAGTTACAAGGAAGAAAGTTGTTGGCCAAGTATGTCAAATACAAAGTAAGCCTAGAAAAAATTCTGAAATCTGGTATTAGATACATAGATTTCAAAACTCTCCTGACTATTTGCAACAAAACAAGAAAACTATTTTTGCAATGATCTAGCAATTGGGACCGCCAACATTTTTCATCTCATTTACAAGTGCAGAGCATTCCTGGGATCCATTGGTGGCTATTGTATCTGACTTGCATAGGAACAAAAAACGTAAAAAACAAATTGATACACTTGAAAATAATGGCATTGACTACCTCATAAGAAGAGACCCAGTGACATGTACTCGTTACTATAGACATAGAATACATGCTTTGAGACAATTGATATGCCATGATGAAACATTTTTCGGAAAAATATTAGACTACTTTTTTGTGACTGAATTCCAGAATAGGGGGAATGAACATGACCACGCACTGTCGTGGATAGAGGGTGCACCAGTCTATGGAGCTGACAACAATTCATAGATAGAGCAATTTGTGGACAAATACTTAACATGCAATATAGATCATTTGGATCCAGAACTTGCCAAAGTTCATAGACATTATAATACAAGAAGTTGTAGAAAACGAAAAAACTCGCAATGCAGATACAACTTTCCCGTGCTGCCAATGAGAGCTACAAGAATCATAGAGCCACTTAGTTTAGAGGACAATGTTGTTGTTGAGAAATCTAAATCCTTGTTCGCATTTCTAGAACAATGAGAGTTTGACGAGTTGATGAGGTTCAATGACTTCTTAACAGAGCTAAATCTATCAGAAGATGAGTACATCCAAGCCATACAATGTACACTTAAACAACCAACAATTTTCCTTAAATGAAAACTTTCCCATATTTGGAACAACAATTTCTCCAAGGACATGCCAGTTATGTGGAAAGAAAATACAGATGCACAGTACGTGCTCAATGCATATGTTGCAACATCGTACTGTACCTTGTATATGACAAAGGTTGACAAATCTATGACAAGTGCATTTAGAATAATACACAAAGAACATGAAATAAGTCATATTGATGCCATACAAATGATACACACACTTGGAAATACATTTCTTAATATTCAACAAATGTCTTCTCAACAAGCAGTTCACATTGCACTTTCCCTGCCCCTCACTTGTAGTTCAAGAAAATGTGTCTTCATAAACACATCTCCACTTGAGAAACACACATTTGTGCTTAAACCATCGGTTTTGCTAGAACAAGAGCCTGACAATTCAGAAGATGTGCTATGTCACTCTATTATTGATTATTACCTCCAACGTCCATCTCCTATTAGGCATATCTGCTTAGCAAAATTCATATCGCATTACAAAAAAGATGGTGCGCCCATATCAAAAGGAAAAAAACCCTCTGTGATACAGTTTGTCAAATACAATAAACATTCTAACTATAAAAACTATTGTAGAGAAAAACTGCTGCTATACGTTCCGTTCAATGAAAAGGAAGAGACATTAAAACATAACTTCTCTACATGGGAGGCTACATATGTTGCCTCTGAGACTATAGTGCAAATCAATGAAGCTATATTTACTTACAATGTTAATCCAACATGGGGTGATCTAGAAATTGCAGTTAATGAGATAGAAAACCCCAACAATCTTGATGAGACATTCACAAACCGAAAACAACCATAAGTCCTTGCGAGTCCTATGACTTACAAGAGGATTTGCCTCATCCTCGAACAGGTGGATGTGAAAAATGTATCAATCTTGGTTTTCAAGTCACAAAACATCCTTTCCTAATTGAAAATAATTAATACCATAGAATAAGACATCTGTTGAATCGAGAACAACAAAAAATTCTAAAGGACATTACACTTAAAAAATCCTTGAACATGGACACTCTTGTGCACTTGTTCCTTACAGGTGGAGCAAGAACATGCAAGACATTCACAATGAAATCACTGTTCCAAATGCTTATACGAATCTATGATTCAAACAATTCCTTTGATCCTATGAAACCAAAGGGCCTAATAGTTGCACACACAGGAAAAGCTGCATATAATGCAGGTGGAACAATAGTCCACTCTGCATTTTTAATGCCTTTTAACAAGTCACAGTTTCTTCCACTTAGCAAGGAAATGTTGGATACATTGTCTAAGATTTATGATGAACTCCAACTTGTCTTTATATATGAAGCATCTTTGATTAGAAGTCGCTACTTGTATTCCATTGACAACCGACTAAGAAGCATAAAACATGTGCACACGAAATAGTTTGGAAACATTGACATGATATTCTATGGGGATCTTTACTAAGCACAACCAATCCAATATTCTTTGATATTTGAACAACCTACGGTTAACATGCAAATAGTGACGCATGACTTCTGGAGAGACAATATTAAATGCTTTGAATTGCATACTACAATGCCCTAGACAAATGAAATATTCATTGCAATTCTAAATAGAATGCAGACAAACAACCAAACATATGATGACTTAACATATATCAATTCGAGGTGCTTGCGGCCTGCACCAATAGACCCAACATTCCCTTACCTATTCTACACAAATAAGGATGTTGCAATGCATAACAGGCACATGCTATCGCTCATGCCTGGTGATGATATCATCATCAATTCAAATAACCTGAAAGAAGACAACCATGGAAATGTGCCACGTCATGAACATAAAATCACTTTACCTTTGTAGCTTGTCCTGAAATTAGAAATGTTGGTTGAAATATATGCCTGCAACTATGATTCATATGATGGCTTAGTCAATGGTGCATATGGAATACTCAAAGGCTATATGAAAACATAGAAATTTGATGTCCTTTGGATTAAGTTCCATGAATCTCATATAGGCAAGCGACAAGCAAGCAAGTTGGCTTATCTATATAATTCAAACACTACAAGCGATTGGACACCTATTTTGTGATTATCAAAGCCAATATTGACATCAACAAAGATAGGTCGACTGAAGATTCGAAAACAATTTCCAATTAAACTTGCATGTGCATGTACAATCCACAGATTGCAAGGACTAACACTTGATAATGTTTCATTTCAGCCTGATGGAATTCAAATACATGGACTTGTATACAGAAAATTGTCCCATGTCAGAAGCATAGATTCCTTGTATTTATAAGTCCTCTTACAAAACATAACTTCAAAGTCAAACAAAAAGTTGATATTAAAATGGAACGATTCAGGACCACCGCAAAATGGAAACTACAGTATGATTACCAATTCATACAAACAAAGTCATCTATATCAATTATCTTGCTTAACACACGCAGATTACATGCACACATGGATTATATACTCAATGACTATGATACAATGCAATCCGATATTTTGTTCTTGCATGAAACATACATGGCATTATGCATGCAAAACAAACAATTCCGAAATCACAATTGCATATCAAGTTACATTACACATGGGGTGATGATATTGGTGAAAAAACATGTACCAATTTTGGACCATATACATTTCGAAGAAAAGAATGTTGAGG
>SNQJ01S0098397.1:50211-70025 GCA_010110895.2 Picea sitchensis | reverse complement strand
TGGGTAAAACCAGTTTGGAGCAGATATATATAGAAGGCCTCAAAGTAAAATGTACAACACAGGAAACATATACAAGTGAACCTGGTACAATAGAAACCACTCTCGAATGCCTTAGAGTTCCTTGAAGACCTCCCCACAAGCCTTGTGAAGTAAGGCGCCCCTTGCCTCGGTGTGCCTTTCTTCTCTTTGCTTGCCTTTGTCTTTATCCTAATGCCTTTTCCTTGACTTTGCCTTTGCTTCCTTTAACCTTGCCTTTAACCTTTCCTTTGCCTTTTCCTTGCCTTTGTAGTAGCTCCCTCCTCTCAAGATAGCCACCCACAAAGAGATAGTGCGCCCCTCTCCTCAAGTGCACCCCCTCCTCAAGAAAAAAATCCAAATGGTGCGCCCTCCTTCACACTTGTGCCCTCTACTCATAAGAATGCGCCCAAGTGAATGAAAGAGGCCTCTCCTCAAGATAGGAGACTCTGCATGGCTAGATGCGCCCTCCAAAACTCTAGAGTGCGCCCTCCTCTAGCATGTGTGCCCTTCCATAGAATGTGCCCTCCTCCTAGATGCTTGCGCTCTCACTCATAAAGACTCCCTCTATAGCTCTAGAGCAAGCCTCAACCATATGAGTGATCCTCCAACAAGTGAATGAATCCTCCTCTACTAGAAGTGCGCCCTTCCTCTAGTAAATGCGCCTCCCTCCACAAGCATGCGCCCTCCTCCTAGAAATGGCTAAGACTCCATGGAAGACTTCTCCAAGCAAGATCCTCTCAAGCAATGGCTTCCTCCTCAAACCCTCAAACAAGTGCGCCCTCCTCTCCTCAAGAAATGCGCCAAAGCTCTCCTTCTCATCTCCTCTTCTCTCAAGTTAAGAATGAGTCTCATAAATGCACTATACCCTCCTTTAGCCTCCTTTGGCCAAACCCTAAAAGATCAATGGCCTAGATCCAATCTAGCCAAGTCTAATCAATGGGTGAGATTCAATCCCTAAATCTCACTTAGGAAACCCACTTTCCTTAGTTTTCTTTATGTCTATTAATTCACCCACTTTTTGAATTAATTGTCACTTTAATGACTTAAGTGACATATTTCACTTTTGACTTAAATCTCCTAAGTCAAAGCGAAATTAGAATCATAAAGTAAAGTACAAGGGTAATAGTCTCCCCCTTTGTGTTTAGAGACTCATAAACACATGGAGACCACTTTCCAAGGTACCCAAATCTCAACACTTGTAGTATACACCAATATTTTTTTTCTGGCTTACAAAGCTTGGGGAAAACTCCCAACTACTTCCCCTTGTTCTGAGGATGGCGCCTGTTGGGTGTTGAGTAGTATCGTTTCTTTAGTACATGCTTACGTGCACATTGACCTTCTTAACACTGGGGGGTTTGAGACCCAGGGTTCGTCCAGAGTGCGTCCAACAAAAACCCCTAAGCACCAACATATCAATCCTTGGTTGAGGCTGAGGAAGGTCTCATCCGAGATGCAAAGAGGATCACAGAGACCATAAGGTCTTGTGTCGGGATGGAGGATCAAACATAACTGACAGTACTGCAAATGGCATCCATGTAACTCATATATGATACTCTAACAAGGACTAAGAATTAAAATAATACACGCACATGTGTTACCCATTCATAACAAACACAGAATAGAGCAAAACTTCCATATCTTTATTATTGAATGTATTCCATCATATTAGAGATATACATTGTGTTGAATTTATGAGTCACACAACATAGACTTCATCTCATTACTATAAAAATAGTGGGAATACAACAGTATGCACCTTGCGCTAAGTTTTAAGATTCAGACAGATACAAGACACATGAGACTTCTCCATACAACACATGATTGCAATAGGCTAACTCAGAGTTGTGGGACTGATGCCTTCTGAAATTAACCAGCCTCCTTTCTGAGTTGAGATCTTTTTTTTATATCTCTTTCTACTGGGGAGCGTTGTCCTTCATTGTTCTACTCCACTCGCTTGTCTAATCTAACGATCTCACATGCTTCTGGTACCTACTAAGGCTCCACGTAGGTTCTCTGCATCATGGCCAATCTTAATTGCCTGGTCAACTCATCTTTTGGCCGCCCCATGTCTTCATCGACTGTTGGCAACAATCATTCTGGGAGATATCCCAGTGATTCATTTCTTGTTTCCAATGGCCATCTTCTTGGTTTTTGGTGCAACTGACAAAACTTGGACCAACGCGCCCTTGACCGCCTTTAGACTTGGCGCGTTGCTTAACAAAACCCGGTTCGATGCGCGCACTATGGAATTCTTTCGTGCATCTCCTTAGGTGCTCGCAAAACTACTGGATAAGCGTGCACAACTTTATTTTGTGCGCGCGCACAAAATTGGACCCAAAACTTTGGGTGCCAACAGTACCCTGGATAAACCCTAGAATCTTCAGGGCACAAGGCCGATCAACAAGAGGGCTCAAAACCATTAGAATAATATACTCGTTAAGAGCTCAACATGTCACTTGCGGGAATTGAACCTGAGTGGGGAGGATTACAATCATTCCTTCTGACCACCCAAGCTAAACCCAAATGACAATAGTATACACCAGTACATGTACAAACATACTTCATAATCTACACGGGCAATGGAGCATTAGAATAAAAGTGACCCACATGTTACAAAGAAGCCCCAGATGGAAAGGGAGTCCAGAGTTCTTGGACTCAAGGTTGCATTTAAGTCTAGCTTTTCATTTAGGAGAACAAAACCCTTGTAGAGCATTCCACTTTCATGTCGAGTAGCAACTGCAATTTTTTCTGGTTAGAAAGGCATGTATTGCATATGGACAAAGAAGAGCATCTGAGAAGCATGTTGCATTATTAGTTTATGACAGTTCTGTTATATCTTAACTGAATTTATCCTCTTGCATTTGCATGTATTAGGTAAATTTGAAGTCTCTTCCTACTTTGATCTTGTAGCATTTAGTTGCAATATTTTCATTGTTGAAGCACCTATTGTAAACAGTTTTTTTGTTATTCACTGTCATAGACACATAGGCTGAATCATAAGAGCGAGGCTTTTCCCTCTGATGTCACACAAAGTAGAGGATAGAGATGTATGAAACCTAAAATAATTTATTTTTCATGCTCATATTATACATGTTTGCAGAACGTTTTTTGATCCAATGTTCTGTCTTTGGCCCTATGTTTTAATGAAACAAATTTGTATTTAAGAGATCTAAGAGGGAAGAACACGCAGTTTCATTTAATCCTTTCTCATGAACATCAGATAGCAACTTTGGTGATCACAATAATAAATATACCTTCAGTATTCCGATGAAGAACACTGAAAGCAATTTTCACTGTTTTATGGACAGGTGGGTTAACTGAAAACGACTTTATACTTGCAGCAAAGATTGACTCTCTTGATGTGGAACCATTTCTAAGAAAGAAAGCTGCAAAGAACTCAACCACGGTGCCTTGAAGAATTGTCTTTATTCTATCAGTACACTGGGTATGGGGAACTATCAAAGTAGCCGTATACAATATCAGACAAATGTTTTTGAAATGGGAAATCTGTTCTTTCTGTTTTCAGTAACAACAATGTTGATAAGAGCAATTTACACTGTATTTCTTAAATTTTTGTCTTTGGAATGAAAAATGGGTCATCCTACAGGCATTTAAAAGCTATAATCATAAAATAAGTTTGTTTATATTCCACATATCATACTAATAATGACCCAAAATTTGCGGCCTTGCTATATGTTGTTCCAAGTGCAATTAAAATGCAATCTTCCAAAGACGAGAGAGATTTAGTGCACTCGTAAAAATGGTAGCCATGCAAACAAGAAGCAAATTTGAGACAATGATTACTTTTTCTTAATTCTGGAGGTTGTGTAATATTAGATTTTAAATTAAATCCTATCTTGCAAAAAACTAGAAGTGTAGTTGCTTTTGTATTTGTTGTGCATAAGGTGAGATAAGTTAAAGTGTGTTGACATCGAGTGCAGCTTGCTTTAATCAAATAAAGAGCCTTCTACAATTGATGATTTTCAATTTAGTTGCTATGGATAGAATAATATTTCCAATTTGCTGATGTGAAGTTTTTCTATAATATAACATTTTTTGTAGTTCTTGAGGTTGACTTCTCATTGGGTTGATTTTCTTCCCTCCTCCTTTGGCAAGTGAGGGCTTATCTTGAATTCTCAAATCATTGTTTCCAAATCTTGCGATGCTGTTCCATTGGCTTCATTATTTGCCAAATATTCCTCTTTGGCAGACAATTAGAAAAATGATCCGATCAAGTGGTCAATGCCAACGTTATTGGTAGGGTTTGCTAAAAGATTTACACAATTTTAATTTATGCCTATCACAAATTTTCTTCTAATTTACTTTCTATTGCTATGAACAAACATTTTGTTGATGATATATTATGTAAACCCAAACAACACTATATAACCATCGTGTTAATTTTCTAATCCCAACACCTAGATAATTATTTCCTAGTGATTTCCTTGCTGAAATAATTAATTACAGCTCATTGAATAATTTATACTTGCTGGAGTAATTAACAGAAATTTAAATAGCGGAAGCAAATGAAACCAATTTCAACACAGATTTTCTGCCCTTCAAATATGCTTTTCATTAAAATAATGTCCAAGCATACAAGAACTCCCTTATCGAGAAAATAACCCATAGAGAAAAATACAATTATTAGCAAAACCCTGACAAATTTCTTCTCAGTTGAAACCCTTTGCCTATTGTAGTTGTATGGTCATGTGTTGTTGTACGACGACATGTACAGCCCTGCTGCGTGGCTGTATGACCTGTCGTGGGATGTATGGTGCTTCTTGCGGGCTGTATGGCCGACCGCTGCCCTATTGCGGCCTATACAACCTCACTCGTGGGATGTACGACCCTCCTTGGGTGCTTTTGCAGGTTGTACGACCCCCCTGGAAATTCTCTTGGTCTTTGCCTAGCTAGTACAGGCTCCAAAATTCTCTAGTTGTTGTACTTTCCTCCTTTGAATTGAGCAAGAAGTCATTCTCTTGCTCCTATGAATCACCGAGTCCAATAGATGTCTCTCTTGTGTTGTGTCTTCTCCTCTCACCTTGGTTGCTTTTATAATATTGAGTTTTGACCGAATCAAGCATAACCCTAATCTCCAAAGTAATCGATGGTTGAGATTAAATCTCAACTCACTTGAGATCAAGGGCTAGGATTCATTTAATTCACTCATGCCAAAAATATAGGCATTTTATTAAATTAAACTCAATTAGTTATAAAATGACATTCACTTTAATAATTAAATTATCAAAGTGAATTTTCAAAGTTATGAGAGGTATTAATGATGATTTCCACATGTGGTGTGGAAATACTTGTTCCAACTACAAACTTCAACACATTGATCTATTGATACATAATAGAGCTGATACAAAAATTTTATATTGTTATTAAACACTTATATTAAAGCATTTGAAATGTTAACTATAATTGTTTTTTCAATAATAACGAAAGCATTAAACACTTATATTAAAAAATTTGAAATTTTCACTATACTTGCATTTTCAGTAATATCCAAAGCCGCTTGTTAAAGTAAATTGTATTTTACGCAGATGCCTCTTACAATAATAGAAGAAAAAAGTAACTTAACATGCTAATTTGCTTTGCAATTCTTGAGATACATTGACATTAGTTAAAATGGAGTGGACATGACTACTGGCAAGCTTCAAGCAATTGTTTGAAGTGGTATGTGTGATATTTGCAGTTTGATCTTTCCGAAGATTATGGACATTGTAATTGCACCAATTCATATTTTATAGCTAGTTAAGGTAAGGAGGTGAACGGGTCATCAACATGTGTTAGGGACCTAACCTCTCTAGCCTTTCATATAGGTAGAATAATATAATTCCATGTAATAAAGGCCAATATTAATAAGGCCTAACAATAAGGAAGAATAAGTAAAATGTAAGAAGACTTAATAGAAGCTTTCACTTCTAGAATGATCTTCTTCTAGATTGTTCTTTTGGATAGATATATTTAGTATAAATAGGAGTAGAGGGTATGAGAAATGTTGTCTTGGAGATTATTGTAATAGAGCTCTACCTTGCGGGAGGTTGCTCCCTCGAAGAGGCAAGTGAACATTGCTATCATTAATCAAGGTGCTCTTTTTGGTGTTATTTTGGTATTTTTCTGGTTATATCATTGTTGTTCTGCCATTTCTAGCTAAAATATTGATGTTATGCATACTGTTATATTTCTGGAATACTACAAGTGGTATCAGAGCACTTTCCTCGGTAGAAAATTGTGGGTTAAATTTTTTCAGGGTAGAGACGTATTCTGGCGTTTTAAAATTACAAAGATATGTCGTTCAACGCATAAATCCACGGTCAGGAAAGCATACACGTAGGAACTACAAGTGGTTTTTAAGCGCACATTTGTTGGCCACCCTTGTAACCCTTGTTGGTACTCCTTCGAGTGGTAGCGCATCTGACAACACCTGTATATGAATCGACCTAGATATCTTGAAGCCCTTCATAGATAAACCGATCGGTCACCTGACTGCTATAGTGCCACTGAGAACAACACTCGGGAAGATACTCTCTAGTACTTGGGTAGTCGGGTAGTACGACTAAGGGCACAGTCTAACCTCTTTAGTTGGTGCCCTGAGATATTGGGTCAAGTACTATTGTTGGACCCTGCACGTATATCAGAGAACTATAACATAAGGCAAACCCTTGTCTGTAGAAACCCTGAATATCGTACCCCTTGGGACGAAAACAAAAATAGAACAGACAAGATCTATTTTCGCGCAACTGTCTTTCGCATTCTGGTTACGAAATCACTACACATTTCTTCTTATTAAGAATTTGGGCATTTCGTCATTGCAGTATTATTTTAGGACGACACACTTATTTGGGACCTATCCCTCTGGGTTCCTCTCTTCACCCCGATTCCAGTGATACTTGTCATTTTTAACACAATTTTTTTTTTTGTGAACCCAACCCTTCTCCGATACCCTTATTTGGCCCCTATCCCATTAGATTCCTCTTTTCGCCCCGATCATAGTGGTACCTATCATTTGACACCCTTCTTCTCAGTGGTCTTGCCCACCCCTCTAGACCCCTTGTGTTTCCCCTATACCATTTGCTTGCCCATTTTTCCAAATGGCCAACACCCGAGCCCAATAACTCGATACTTTGATTGCTGATAACCACAAGAACAAGGAAGACATCAAGAACGAGGAAGACATCAAGAACATCAATGCCAACCTTAGCTCAATTAATTCGACTATTCAGACCCTCCAAGACCAATATGCCCACATCAAAGACCTCAAAGCCACCCTTGAACACTTCATGGGTCGTTCCCAGAACCCTTCCTCTTCTAAACAACCATCTTATTAGGATGACCATGACTATTCTCATTACCAAGGTCCTCATACTACCCACTTTTCTTGATACCTTCGCCCTCCTGTAGTTGAGGTGAACAAATTTGATGGATCGAGTCTCACAGGCTGGGTCACCCAAATGGAACATTATTTCTCTTTGCATGGCATTACTGATGATTTAGCCAAGCTTCGTTATGGTGACCTACATCTGGATCTGGAATGATGGCAATGGTGGCAATGATGAAAAAAGGCTTGCCAAGGGTATGTTGCTTGGACACAGTTTGTGGCAGAACTTTATGACCGCTTTGACTCTGACACCCACAATTTAGGTTGTTTGACCAAGTTGAAGCAGTTTGGGATAGTGGAAGACTTTATTGCCGCATTTGAGCACTTGGCTTTCAGAACGAAGGGTATGTTGGACGCTTTCTTTAGGGAATGCTTTATTAGTGGCCTCAAAGATGAAATTCGTGCCCATGTTCTAATGGCACGCCCCTAGAGTTGGTTGGAAGCTACTCAACGAGCCAAGGAAGTACAATAGATTGTATCCTCTCAGATCCGCAAACCCTCCTTTCCTCCTCGCCCTAAACCCACCAATTATGCCCCTCCTGCAACTCCCATCAAGATCTAGAAATTAACCAGGGCTGAAATGACTGAACGTCAACTCAAGGGTCTTTGTTATAATTGTGATGACAAATATTTTCCTGGGCACAAGTGTAAGGAACACAAACATTTTATGGTTGTGACTGAGAATATTTCTGAAGAAGATGTTGTTGTTCCACCTTTGGGGGAACTGCCACCGCCATCTTATCTGACCCCACCCTTTGATCCACTAGAATTTGACCCGATGATTTCACTTAATTCTCTCACTGGCTTCTCTCCTCCCGAGACTCTCAAATTAATTAGTTACATTAAAAATAGAAAAGTCATCATCCTTGTGGACAGTGGTAGCAGCCATAATTTTATTCATCACCGCATTGCTCAAGAAGTCAATTGTTACATCTGTGCTATCAATAATTTTCAAATCATGATTACCAATGGAGGTTCCATAAAATGTGGGGGACGATGTGAAAATGTGTGATTTCAAACTGGTTAGTATCACCTGAAATCCCATATGTTTGCTATAGACATGGGTGGTTGTGACATTGTTCTTGGTGTCGAATGACTACGCACTCTAAACCCCATTCTCATGGATTTTAAGGACTTAACTATGCAATTCCAACAGGGGGGACAACAATATACGTTCCAAGGCATCACAGTAGGCTCCCCTGAGATCATTGGTTCCCATCGCATGGAAAAGCTCTTCAAAAAAGGTCATTCGA
Organism: Picea sitchensis; assembly: GCA_010110895.2. Lineage (NCBI taxonomy): Eukaryota > Viridiplantae > Streptophyta > Pinopsida > Pinales > Pinaceae > Picea > Picea sitchensis. The sequence goes on along the minus strand of SNQJ01S0098397.1, from coordinate 61,370 downwards.
GCATTATAGCACAACTCCACTCCATTCATGTTGTTGAGACACCTTCTATGCATCCCGACCTCCAATTTATCCTCTCCCACCACCAAGTTGTTTTTACCACTCCCAAAGAACTTCCCCCTTCCTGTGGATTCCATGATCATTCCATCCCTCTCATCTCGGGTAGTCTTCCTCCCAATGTTTGGCCTTATCGTCATGCCTTTGCCAAGAAGAATGAAATTGAGAAAATTGTTCAAGAATTGCCAGAAGCATGTGTTATCCGTCCCAGTACTAGCCCCTATTCTTCCCCTGTGGTCATGGTACTCAAGAAAGAAGGTACTTGGTGCATGTGTCCTGATTTTTGCGCCCTCAACAAACTCACAATCGAAGACAAATTCCCCATTCATGTCATTGATGACCTCTTGGATGAATTGAGTGGTGCTTAGTAGTTCACCAAATTGGATCTACGCTCTGGCTACCACTAGATCCGTATGAATGCAGAAGAAATTCCCAAGACTACATTTCAAATTCATGAGGGTCACTATGAAGTCTTGGTAATGCGCTTTGGCTTGTGTAATGCACCCTCCACTTTCCAAAGTCTTATTAATCATGTCTTTCGTCCTTTTCTCCATCAATTTTGTCTTAGTGATGATATTCTCATCTATAGTAAATCTTGGCCATCCCGTCTCTCCCATGTGAATCAAGTTCTCCATCTACTCTCTAAGCACCAACTTTTCCTCAAACAATCGGCAAGGATGGTGTCTGAGTGGATCCTAAGAAAATTGAATCTATGCAGGATTAGCCTCGCCCTAAAACTCTTAAGAGTTTGTGTGGTTTTATAGGTTTAACGGGCTATTATAGGAAGTTTGTTCGGAATTATGGAAAAATTGCAGCTCCTCTCACTTCTCTCCTTAAAAAGAATACTTTCATTTGGATTTCAGCTACGGATCATGCCTTCCAAGACTTGAAAGATGTTATGTGATCGACCCCTGTCCTAGCACTTCCAGACTTCACAAAGACATTTGTATTGGAATGTGATGCTTACGAGAAAGGAATTGTGGTTTTCATGCAAGATCCCGGGCCTTTGGCCTTCATTAGCAAACAACTTTCAGAGTGATATTTGGGCCAATCCATTTATGAAAATGAAATGTTAGCTACTCTGCATGCTATGGATCTTTGGCGTCCTTATTTATTGGGTCAATGCTTCCAAATCAAAACTTATTATCAGAGTCTCAAGTATTTTCTGGAACAACTAATTTTATTACCGACACAACAAAAATGGGTGACCAAGCTATTTGGCTATGATTGTGAGATCATTTACAAGAAGGGCAAGGAAAATGTAGTGGTCGATGCTCTTTCCCAGAAATATGAAGAAGACGGGTCCATTTTCTCCCTCTTCTTCATTGTACTAGATTGGCTCCAAGTTGTTAGTCATGAATGACTGTCATACCCCAAAATTTCTAGCATGATCGACCAATTGCAACACAATTTTTCAGTTTCTCTAGGGTACTCTTGGCACAATGAAGAGCTTCGCTACAAAGACCATTTGTATTTATGCAAGCAATCACAACTTAAATCCACAATGCTTTCTGAACTTCATGCCTCACCCACAGTCGAGCATTCAGGGTTTACCAAAACCGATGAAGGGGTCAAACGTTTTTTTTTTTTTCTGGGATGGTATGAAATAGGACGTCCACACCTTTGTGGTTGAATGTGAGGTCTGTCAATGCAACAAGGGAGAAACTGTCAAAGCTTCGGGCACACTCCAACCGCTTTCGATTCCCCCTGATATATGGCGAGATATTTCGATGGATTTCATTGTGGGCTTACCTAAATCAACCAATAAGTCAATCATCATGGTGGTCGTAGATCATCTCTCCAAATATGCTCATTTTTTTGCTCTTCAACACCCATTCACTGCCTCCACAGTGGCTCAAATCTTCATGGATAATATCTTCAAGCTTCATGGCATGCCTAATTCTATTGTCTCTGATAGAGATTCCACTTTCACCAGCAATTTTTGGCAAGAATTGTTCAAGCTACAGGGCGCCCAATTGCATCTCAGCACCGCCTATCACCCCCAGACATATGGCTAGACTGAAGTTGTCAACAAGTGTTTAGAAACACATTTGAGATGTTTTGCATATGAGAGGAAAAATCGATGGGCTCAATGGTTACTCCACTTTCACCAACGATTTTTGGCAAGAATTGTTCAAGCTATAGGGCACCCAATTGCATCTCAACATCGCCTATCACCCCTAGATGGGTGGCCAGATTGAAGTTGTCCACAAGTGTTTGGAAACATATTTGAGGTGTTTTGCATATGAGAGGCAAAATCGATGGGTTGAATGGTGGTACAACACGTCTTACCATACAACTATTCACATGACTCCTTTTGAAGCAGTCTATGGCCAAAATCCCCTATCGGTTCTCTCATATATGCCAGGGGTCTTGAAGGTTCATGAGGTTGACAAAATCTTACATTCCGAGAGGCTATTATTTGTGCCCTCAAAGACAATTTGGTCATGGCGCAGAATCACATGAAGCAATGAGCAGATCAAGGTCGTTCCGAATGACAATTTGTTAAAGGGGACTAGGTGTTTCTTCGACAACAACCTTATAAGAAGACTTCACTCAAAGTTGAACACTGTCAGAAACTTGCTCCCAAATTTTATGGTCCTTATACAGTGCTCAAGCATGTGGGATCGGTGGCCTATCAGTTAGTTCTACCTAGTCAGTCGAAGCTCCATCCTGTTTTTCATGTTTCCTGTTTAAAGAAGGTGATTGGAACTAAGTGCCAAACTCAAACTAGTCTCCCTGAGTTGGATAAAGAAGGTTCCATCTAGTTGCAGCCACAAGCTGTCTTGGCCTAGAGAGAGCGTCGTCTCCTTCAGCACACGATCAATGAAGTGTTATTCCAATGGAAATATACAACTCCAGAAGATGCCACCTAGGAGCCGACCACCATTCTACAACAGTTTCCTCATCTTAATCCTCGAGGACAAGGTTGTTCTTCAAGGGGGGGGGATTGTTAGGGACCTAACCTCCCTAACCTCTCACATAGGTAGAATAATATAATTCTATGTAATAAGAGGCCAATATTAATAAGGCCTAGCAATAAGGAAGAATAAGTCAAATGTAAGAAGACCTAATAGAAGCTTTCACTTCTAGAAGGATCTTTCTCTAGATTGTTCTTTTGGATAGATAGATTTAATATAAATAGGAGTAGAGGGTATGTGAAATGTTGTCTTGGAGATTATTGGAATAGAGCTATGCTCTGTTGGAGGTTTCCCCCTCGAAGAGGCAAGTGAACATTGTTATCATTAATCAAGGCGCTCTTTTTGGTGTTATTATGGTATTATTTTGGTATTTTTCTAGTTATATCATTGTTGTTTTTCATTTTCTAGCTAAAATATTTCCATTCTGTATACTATTATATATCTGGAATACTACAACATGTTGCTATATTCTCTTGCAAGTTTTCAGAGTTATGTTTGTTATATTTAAATGTTGCACATATATTATCTTCTCTAATTCCCTCTAATTATAAAATATCATCTCATATTTTCCACTTTTCTCTCAGTTAATATTTAATATGGCATTGTAGGAGTTTGTATGCTGAGATAGATACTGTAATACTCCAGTTTGGCCCTAGAGTTGAATGTACATATGCAAAGTTTAATTGGTTGTGAGCCTAGAACTATGTGGAAACAATTGTAATAATGTACATTGAAAATATCATTAGCTGCAAATGGGGAAGACCATAAGAGAATAAGGAGTTGTGAGTCAACAAGAGGGAAAGAAAGGGGGAATTTAAGGGGTCAAAAGGATGTTAACCCAGTCCTTGACCTTGTATTCATGTTCATTTATTGCTTATCAACCTTGAGATCAGTGGTCCCTAAAGAGGGTACATGGACTACTTGGTCTCTTATTTGCATGTAATATAATGCTTGTGATTTTGGACATGTGGGAGTTATTTGTTTACAATTCTCTTGGTTTTACACTCCTTTACGATTAAGTTTCCATAGGATGTAGCCAAGCATGGCTGCCATGAAAGTAGGTTGATGCCTTGACTAATATACTGGTAAAGATTGAGAAGAAAGGAATCCTTATTGATGTTGAAGTCCTTGGTTCCTAGCGAGAGAGAATTATTTTCCCAAATTGCAGAGAAATAGAAGGGAAGGGGAAATACCTAAGGGACTAAGGAGTAGTAAAGGGAATCCCATTTGTAGTATTATGTAGACTATTGGGGGGAGAGATGCTACATTCTTGTAGACGATACAATAGCCCAAAAGATCTTAAAATAAATTCATGGTTCAACATATTCAAATGTTTACATTGGTGGACATTTTGCTGCCAAAACCACTGCTCACAAAATTCTAAGAAATCGTTATTACTGGATGTCAGTTTTTAGAGATTCATATAAGTTTGTACATGCTTGTATTGAATGTCAAAAATTCAATGGAAAAGAAAAGTTTTATGCTATGCTTTTGCAACTAGTTCTACCCGACTTTCCCTTTTCTAAATGGGGATTGGACTTCATTGGACCTATTAATCCTTCATTTTATGTTGGTCATATTTTTATCTTGACAACAACAGAGTACTTTACGAAGTGGACTGAAGTGGTCATTTTCAAACATGCACAAGATGAACATGTAATCTCCTTTTTAGAATCTAATATCTTTTCTCATTTTGGTATTCCAATCAAAATTATTTCTAATAATGAGCCAACATTTATATATGAAAAATTGACTCAATTTCTCAACAAACTTGGATTGAAGCACTTCACTTCATTTATGTATTATCCACAAGGAAACGAGCAAGCTAAATCAAGGAATAAGAATTTGTTCAAAATTCTTAAGATCACTAATGATAAACCTCGCTAGTGGCATAATTTACTTACGCATTATGAGCTAACTATACCACCACAAAAAAACAAGTATTGGACATGCTCCTTTTCAATTATTATATGGCGAAGAAACAATAATGCTTGTGGAACTTGAATTAACTTCCCTTAGATTAACATTGCAGGCATAAGAGTTGAACTCTACTGATATCCCTCAAAGATGTCATGCTTTGCTCGCTTTAGAAGAGCAAAGTGTTGAATTTTCAATGAGCTATGGCTCATGCATTTTCTTTAAATTTTTTGTTTAACTTTTACTTGAGCCATAACTACTGTAGCAAACCAAGAGCACAAGAAGAATAACCATGCACAAGAACACAAGAAGTATCCTGGGAAACCCTTCTCAACAAGGGAAGAAAACCCAACCAATCCTTTGCTATATTCTTCAAGAGAAAGACCTCCCACACCGTCACCAAACCTAGCACACAAGAGGGTGTTGTAATTCTCATAATATCAGACCACGGATTTTGAAATCATGAGATGACACAATGATAAGTGTGTTTCCTCAATGGGGATTCACCTTTATTTATATAAGACTTAACACATCAAATGATGTGTCTATTGGCACAATAGGGCCGCTCTCAATAACTCAAAATATAATTAATAATTTTCATATTAATTATCTTTTACATTATGGTGGGGCCAACCTGTACCCTTTACATCACAAATAGGGTTACATGTAAGTTTGTCTCTTGGACAATATAGCAAGGGATATCATACACCCACTAGTGCTCATCCACTAGGGGCACATCCATCTGTTCTCAGCCACGAGGATGCCCACATCTCTATCTCACTGCGTCTCACAAGAGAACCACACTCACTAGTGCTCATCCACTAGGATCACGTTCACCTATGCTCAGCCATAGGCACATCTAACTCAATAGATCTCTTTCTCACTGCGTTACACAAGAGAATCATATGGAGCATCACATCATCTCAACTCTCTGCACAGAGGAGGCCAATACATTGTTTCATCATCACGTTCCCCTGTGCTCAGCCACAGACACGTCCAACTCAACAAATCACTTTCTCACTGCGTTACATAGGAGAATCATCTGGAGTATCACATCATCTCAACTCTTTGCACAGAGGAAATAGTAAACCCATCACATGGGCTCCTTCACCCCTCATAGGGGTACACATCGTTTTATCTCCATCTCAGAGAGAACGACACACCCAACTCATGGGCTTCCTCACCCCACACAAGGGCACACAACGTTCCTTCTCCGTCTTAGAGAGGAACCACACACCCAACTCATGGGATTTCTCTCAGGTCGACTCACTCAGTCTGTGTCCTGGAGGATGTCTCATGTAGATGTAATCATCAACACTCCCTCTCATCTAGGGAGGCATTCTCCACCAGGCTAAGTATCTCATGGAAGTACTCAAAATTCGTCTTGGCTGTAATCATCAACACACCCTCTCATCTAGGGAGGTAATCTTCACCAAGTCAGTTTCTCACGAAAGTACTCGAACTTCGTATTGGCAAGCGGTTTGGTGAAGATATCAACAATCTACTCATGTGTAGGAAGGTATTGCACGTGTACTTCTTTCCTCTGCAACATGTCTCTGATATAATGATATTTTATCTCAATGTGTTTTGATCTATCATGAAACACAGAGTTCTCAGAGAGCTTCACACAACTTTGGTTATCGCAAATAATAATAGGATCCATCTCATGATCAAATAAATCTGTCAGAATCTTGTGAAGCCACACTACTTTGCGGATTGCCACACTCAATGCTATATACTATGCTTCTGCGATACTCAAGGCCACAAATTTATGTTTCCTGCTGCACCAAGAAACCATGGCAGACCCCAAGGTGAAACAACAACCATATGTGCTCCTCTGGTCCACTACATTCCCTGTCCAATCTGCATCGGCATATCCCTGCAAACTCAAGTCCACACTAGAGGCATATCTTAGGCCATATCCTAGGCCATATCCAACTATGCCTCATAGATATCTCAATACATGCTTCGCTTCTATCCAGTGAGTCAGTCTCGACTGACTCATGAATTGACTAAGTACATGTATCTAGTTGTTAACCAGATACATCAGTGATCCAATCAACCGTGGATCAATCTCGTCTGAATCATCGTCATTCATTTTCTTCAAATCCATCACCATCGATGTAGGCATGGATTTGCATTATGTCATACTGAACTTCTTTAATATCTCCACTGTATATTTTCCTTGACTTGGGAAAATCTCATTAGTCCTCTGTCATACTTCTTGTCCCAAGAAGTAGTGCATCATACCTAGATCCTTTATCTCGAAATTAGAAGTCAAAGCTTGCTTGTATCCAACAACAAGGATTCTTGAATAAGTCATCAAAATTAGGCTCTCGTCACCAATAATGTAATAATATAGGTTTGGATCAACAACACTCTTGTTGAAACCTAAACTCATCAAGAATTCATCCATCTTCTCGTACCAAGCACGAGGTGTCTGCTTTATATTTCTCGACACTTACACCAGCTGCATGTCCCTCTGCCCCTTGTAGAGTTTGTCGAGCTTAGACATGCCTTTTATGCCCAACCACAATATCTCCGAGGATATCAACTGGAGCAACTGGATTAACTAAAATAATGGCTGTCTCCCTTTGGTCTGTTGAAGGGGAGAAGGTAATGTCTCTTCCTTCTTCTCAATTAGTTTGACTCCCTCTGAGTCAATTCATTCCTTCTGAAGTCTTGAAGGAAAAACATCTTCCTTTGTTGTTAAACTGCCTGGAACAAGGAAACAAATGAAAGGAAACAAGACAAGAATATCTCCTAGAGGAGATTCATGAGTACATCTCTAGAATCAAAACAATTTAAGGATTGTTGTCACAGCTACAATACCTACTTGTAATGTAGCAACCCTAGAAATGTAGGTTAGAGGTATGCTAATTTAAAACAATCAAACCTGGAGTCTTCACTTCCAGTGTGTTGTTCTTTTGAATGCACTGAGATCCCTCTAGGTCCATGATTGCACCAAGGGTTCCTTCCTCCTGCAAGTACCCTTATGAAAATGATGCAAATAATATATATACAAGTGCATACCTGAGAGTGTAAACCAATGTAGATTTTGCTTGTTTGTTAGTGTCACGATGAGCAATGACATTCCTCGCTTGTTTTCCATAGACTAGAAGGAAAATTATGTTGTTGTAGCTTCATGTGGCCACCTGCCACTGATATATTCTATAACCAGACTTGTTTTCCTTGTAGCCACATGTACCATACAAGTCTCTGACAAAGTCTGCATCAACTTTTATTGTTGTAACTAATATGAGAGTATCACATATTAACAATTCTGCCCTTCTGTTGGTGATCCAACTTGCTATCACTGTTTTAGTTTATCAAGGTCATGTCCATTGTTGACATTCAACAAAATTTCAAACACACTATTGTAGCTATCCTTGTAGCTCATGTTGCTACTCAAAACTGTTACCACTTGACTTCAAATCTGTAATTAAGGGATTCTTGAATTCGTAGGTGACACAATTTGAAAAAATGAAATTTCTTTGTTTCCTTTAAACTGTAAACAATCTCTTCTTAAAGTAGATTGCAAGGTCGGTCAATATTGGTTGTCTTTATGACCATTATGCTTAATAACAGGTCGACCATTCTTGTCCTTAAATTATAAGTACCAACTAGTAAAAGTTTCCAAAACAGATTTTTGTTATTGGCTCACAATCTAGTCTGTAATCTAATGATAGGATCGAATTATATATATGTTAAGAGAGGAAGAATACCAATCAATATTCTTAGCAATCTGTGGTGCTTGGAGTAGTCAACGTTAGCCCTTATACTTCCCTTCAATTTTCCCTTATTCACAACTTCATACTGTTGAAATTGAGCCTCATAACAGGCCCTAAAACTGCCCTTATCTCTGCCTAAAAAAATGCCCTAATGTTTGACAAAGTTTGTTGAACTGTGGTTGACTTTGATGATGAACAATGGTTGAGTGTTAGGGTGTCCTTTGTCCCTTTAAACCCTCCTCTCTTAGCACAATCCTTTTCCCACAACCCTCGACCTGCTACAGGAGGCTTACACAACCCTTAACATTCCACATTTTGCCCGCAAAAAAGGAAAACAATGCTCTTCTATTGCCCTCAGACTGAGGTAATCCTTACACAGGACCTGTGGCAGTCTCAACATTCACTTCAAAAGGGTCCGGCCTATTCCTCATTACAGATATTTTGTTAGGATCTTACTGCGACAAACTTAGTGGGGCCTTTCGCTTGTTGCAGTCTTCATCTATGGTCTTCAACAGGGCTCGGCTAGACCTGTGACCAACCTCAACCTTCACCAAGGATTTAAGAGGGGTTGGGCATCAATATTTACCACAACATTTTAAAGGGGAGGTCCGACCCTCTTCTATTTACACCTATGACAGATTTTTGACAACCCTTATCTTCCACTTTGATGTGCATTGATCTTCTTCAACCCTGCTCTGATACCATGTTGAATTTTCCGTGAGCTATGGCTCCTGCATTTCTTTAAGATTTATGTTTTGATTTTGCTTGAACCACTTCTGCCAACAGAAACCAAGATCACAAGAAGAATAACCATGCACCATAACTACTGCAACAAACCAAGATCACAAGAAGAATAACCATGCACAAGAACACAAGAAGTATCTTGGGAAACCCTTCTCAACAAGGGAAGAAAACCCAACCAATCCTTTGCTATATTCTTCAAGAGAAATACCTCCCACACCATCACCAAACCTAGCACACAAGAGGGTGATGTAATTCTCATAATTTCAAACTACAACTTCTGAAATCATGAGATGACACAATGATAAGTGTGTTTCCTTAATGGGGATTCACCTTTATTTATATAAGACTTATCACATCAAATAATGTGTCTATTGGCATAATAGGGCCGACCTCGATAACTCAAAATATAATTAATAATTACCATATTAATTATCTTTTACATTATGGTGGGGCTGACCTATACCCTTTACATCACAAATAGGGTTACAGGTAAGCCCGACTCTTGGAAAATAGAGCAAGGGGTCTCATACACCCACTAGTGCTCAACCACTAGGGGCACATCCATCTGTGCTCAGCCACAGGGATGTCCACATCTCTATCTCACTATGTCTCACAGGAGAACCACACTCACTAGTGCTCATCCACTAGGATCACGTTCACCTGTGCTCAACCACAGGCACATCCAACTCAACAGATCTCTTTCTCACTGCGTTACATAAGAGAATCATCTGGAGTATCACATCATCTCAACTCTTTGCACAGAGGAGGCCAATACATCGTTTAATCATCACGTTCACCTGTGCTCAGCCATAAGCATGCCCAACTCAACATATCTCTTTCTCACTGCATTACACAGGAGAATCATCTGGAGTATCACATCATCTCAATTCTCTGCATAGAGGAGAACAATAAACCCATCACATGGGCTCCTTCACCCCTCACATGGGTACACATCGTTTCATCTCTGTCTTAGAGAGAACGACACACCCAACTCATGGGCACACCCAACTCATGGGCTTCCTCACCCCACATAGGGGCACACAACATTCCTTCTCTGTCTCAGAGAGGAACGACACACCCAACTCATGGGATTTCTCTTAGTTCGACTCACTCAGTCTGTGTTCTGGTGGATATCTCGCGCAACTGTAATCATCAACACAAAGAAGCTTTGCTCTTGAAAATCTTAAAAAAAGACAACATTTTATTTAAAAATAGTTAGATAAGACGACAAAATCATCAACATTTGCAGTTGATGAAAATTTTTTACTATGAGATTTTGTTCAGGCTGATAAAAGTAAGCATTTGAAGTTTTAGAAGTCATGGCTTGGTCCTTATATAATTGTCTTTGTTGTTGGAAACAACTCCTATGTACTAAGAGACATAGATGGACAATTGTTTTCTTACACGACTAATGGTTCACCTTTGAAACACTACATTGGACCTGGCTGATTTCTTGTCATTGACAATGTTGTATATATTTTATCTTTAGTTTGTACAATTTTGTTTTTATTATTTTCATTTTTTGTTTTTGGGTTTTCTTTCTTTTCTTTTGATTTTGAGATTTTGGTCAAAATTGGATCAATCAAGTTACATGTATGTTCATTGGATTGCAAAATTTTCATTAATTTATTTTGGAAAAAATGGATTACAAATTGTTAATGTTTATGCCATTATTATAGTTCTTTGCATTTCATTAGATAAGAGCATAATAAGAACAAGATCACTGAGAAATACACATTCACAAGAGACACAACATTTATCCTGGGAAACCCTCTAGGGGAAGAAAACCCAG
>SNQJ01S0098397.1:20482-36519 GCA_010110895.2 Picea sitchensis | reverse complement strand
TGTGTCTCTTGTGAATGTGTGTTTCTCAGTGATCTTGTTCTTATGATGCTCTTATCTATTGAAATGAAAAGAACTATAATAATGGCATAAACATTAACACAAGAGACCACACTTCATCACAACTCAGTCCAGAGTTTGACGCACACCTGTCACATGGGCACACCCAACACTTGGCCTCCCTCACACAGATGTCTCAACTCAGTCCAGAGAAGAACAATCTGGAGGGTGTCTCATGAAGCTGCAATCAACAACAATTGAGAGATTGGTCGAACCCTTTTTTTTGTTGTTCATACAAGCAAAGATTCGAACCCAAGTTCATTTGAATTAAAAGAAATGAAAATTCTATTGAGAATATGTGACAAGTCGTTCAAAAGTTTAAAAGGTACTTGTTTAATATTTGATTTTACCCGCATTGCCAATGAAATTCAAAATCCAACTCATTTTTCTATGAGCAAAGTCGAATTTTGTTTGTTTTCTAAATGTTTGGGTTTCAACTCTCATTAATAACTTGGATTACAAACAAAGGGTTTTGATTGGTTTTTTCCTTGACTGGAGTTTTAAACTTGTTATATATCTTGATGATATTTGAGTTGGGATATGTTCCATGACTCTGCCTCAATGTAAAATGTTTGCTTATGATGGTGGAAGTGAACCCATCGTTCTCTGTTGAATTTACACTTGCTCATTTTCACACACCCTCACTTTGTTATTAATCTATAGTCATAGTTGGATGTCACTGATGAAAGAGAATTGGTTGAAGTATATTGTGATTATGATGGAGATCATTGAAAAGTTAAAAGAAATGATTATGTGTTGGCGTGGTAAAAGTGTTGGTTGAGTTTTTAAAGTTTTTACATAGACTTAACACTCCCACCATATATCTCACTTTTCATAAAGTTATTTCCCCTTTATCCCACTCATATAAAAAATCATTTATACATTTTTTCCCATGTCTATGTAATTAAATGACACATGTTATATTTGGCCTACAATTTGAAGGATGAATAATTGTTTTTTTTAATATCATGGTATATTATACAAATGTTATTTATTTAGCATGTGAAATCATGACTTTCTGATTAAAGGATCCCATCATGATTGATTTTTAAGTATAGATAGTGAACGTGAACTTTCATCCAATTTTGTCATTTTACCATTTTTTGCAAATTATAATTCCTTTTATCATATATATATATATATATATTCTCCATTTCCATGCGTTCCCTGGTTCATATGTTCAAAAGAAAAAAACAAATGATTATATATAGAGGTGTTTAAAAAGAAGAATTTTAAGATCAAATTTTGGAAATGTAAAATAAAATTTGGGTGATTACACAATTATGGATTTCCATTGTTTTTCATTTATCCATTCATCTCTCCATTTTATGTTTAATGACTATGCTACTCAGAGCCAATACTTAGTCATGTTTAACAAATTGTAATTGATGTATTATGTTTGGTTTGTATCTTGCTTTAAATATTTTACACTAATGTGATAATGATGGCATATAGATGAGTTTCTTCAGACGTGGCAGTAATCACACTGGAAACAAGGGAAACCGAGGTCAGCGAGGAATAAATAAAAAAATGAGATTTTCAATACACTTTGATGCCAACTCAGAGGAATTCAATCAACTAGTGCAAACTATCTTTTTGAACTTTACTGGTCATCCTGCTTTGCATCCACCTCAAACACCCAATTATCCTCCTTTGCGACTTCACCCAATCATTGTTGATTTTCCTGAGCCACTTCCTATACAACCATCCAATGATGGCTGGGAGAACATACTTGCAAATTCCCCTTTCGGTATAGTCCATTGGCCTAATGTCTCATTGCCACCACCTCATATACATCATATGCCTCATGTAGCTTATGTAGCCTCCATGAAACATTTTTCCCAAGTTCTCAGAAACTATAAAGAACTGACCCTTGAACCTCATTTGGATAAATCAAAAGAACCTACAATTTCCCTAAGTTCTGACTCATCCGAAGCTTCATCAGTATAGTAAAAAAAAACCTTGTCTAGGATAAAGGTAATGAAACAAAAATAAATTTTAATGACATGCACCCTAAAGTGGAAAAAGTGGAAGCAAATAAGTTTGTTGATCCCGACTTACTTAAGCACGGGCATGTTCTTTCAAAAGAAAGTAGGCAAAGGGAAGCTACTTCAAACAAAAAACATTATTTTCGATTTTATTTTTATTTGATGATATTCTCATGTTGACATTTGCGACATATTTTTTGGATAACAGACATGATATTATTTTGAAAAACTTTTATATCATGTCATTATGATATTTTTTGGGAGATACAAGTGTTTGATAATGTAGCATGTTTATATTGGTTGTTTTTTGATATATTTTTTGAGGTTGATATATGCATGATATTTGATTAAATTATGGAGTTACAAGAGAAATGTTGAAAATAAAAGAAATAATAGATATATGGGGACCCAGCCTATTAATTATTATTTATTATTTACCCTTATTAAAATAAAGTTGTCCTCTCCTAACTAAAGTTATTTAACTTTATAACAAAAGGTAGTTGAACCACTTAAACTACTTTTTAAGACACAAAGGGAGGAGAGAAACGACAAAAAAGAGATGATAAAATAGAGAGATATACTTCTGATACGGTTTATTCTTGTCCCAAGTGAGAATATTTATTTATTAATTCATTTTTTAGTTTCTTCAGAGCTAAGCTATCTTGTTGATAGCCAAGTTATTCTAAAGGTGGTGAAAGAAAGGAACAAAAATAATTGATTATTGACATGCTCCAAAGGTCATTCATTCATCTTGAAAGTGTATTTAGTCTTAATTAGAAGTTCTGAATTTAATTTTAGTACCGATTAATGCTAGTTTTGCAGAGTCAAGACCATGATGCACTTGTAGCTTGGATTGATACAGTTCATTTTTCAGTCTTAGTCTTCTTCTTTGAGACATCAATTGTCTATGTATGAGAGAAATTACATCTTAGACTTATAAGTCTAATTCTGATCCAAACCCTCGTAGGGGTTTGTAAAGAGAAACTTGGTTGTAACTTAGAATGATATCAATAAAATAATCTGCTAATTTTTTTCTCATTTTTGAGACTTGTGCATTGAGTTTTTCAGATTTATGTTATCTTGCATTTACTTATTCAGTTGTTTATAAATTTCATTTGCAAACACCTTTTCTATTTTTAAATTTATTTTACATAAAAACATACAGATTTTATAATAACATCATATTCAAGAACATATTTTTTTAGGTTTGATTGAAATTTTTGATAGGTTACAAGCCCAGGGTGATAATCCTACCTATCTCACCTAGCATAGTGAGATTCAAAAATGTTTAAGTGAGGATATAGCCATTCCTCCCATCAACATTCCCCAAACTGACTTATGAGTAACGAGTTATACCCTCTAGAATTAAATTGGTGCCGAAAATATACCTTATACTGTTTCAGCTGTAACTTCCTCATACTGACTATGTTTTGCACTCATAATAGCTTGTTGGAAAGCTCTTTTCTAGTCCTTTCATTTTAATCCATAACTACAAATATTTATATTGATTTCAACTACATAAAAATGTGGTTTAGGGCTTTAAAATGCCCCTACAAGTTGATGACCTTCAAAAATTGAATTTTTTTGTAGAAAATTGACTGATTTACTATTGTAACAGTCTTTTAATAGGAGTTGTTGATCTCTAAATCAAGAGAAATCTCAATCGTTGATTCCCTAACCATTTCCCAAGTCTTTGGATGAATCTCTACCATTTATCGCCAATTCAAAAGTAATCAAGATCGTTGATTTCCAACATCCCAGACCTCATCGACGATTGGTGATTAACAATTTCTCTTGGTGAACAAAAACACTTTGTTGATTTTGTTGACCTAACCATCAAGAATCAAAGATTTCTTTTGGTCGGGTGAAACACTTTGTTGATTTCACTAACCCAACCATTGACGATCGACAATTTATTGGTTGATGTGGCATGAGATGTGTATGTTGATATGGCATGGCATGTGGATGATGATATGCTATGATACATAGATGCTGACGTGACATGACACTTCATCATCCCCTTTCTTTCATCGGTGATTGACAATTTCTTTTGGATGAACCAAACACTTCACCGATTTTGTCGACCTAACCATCATCGATTTCTCTTGGTTGGACGAAATGTTTTGTAGATTTCGCCGACCCGACCATCGACAATTTATTTTGGTCGAACATAACACTTCACCGATTTTTTCGACCTATGACACTTAAAGATTTTTGACCAAAATCGAGGATGAACTTGGGATGTCAATTTCCAAGCCAAAAATGATCTTGAATTTTGACCCACAATACCTCACCCAACTCTGTCGATGAGTCTCGACCGTCAATCTTCTCTATTTTGCTAACTCCAAAAATGGATCTCGACCGTCGATCTGCTCCATTTTGCCAAACTCCAAAAATGTATCTCAACCATTGATTTTCTCGATTTTACCAAACTTCGAAATTGGATCTTGACCAAGGTATTTAGGGGCGAATTATAGCCAAGAGGCAAAATTTTAGGATAATTTTTTTAAGGTTGGCCAATATTTATATTATTTAAATATATTATATTTCGCCTTATCTCAAAACCCTACTACTTTTTTTAGATATAAATAGCCAAACTATATATCAGATGATGAATCATATTCGCCTATTTTCAAGAGAAAAGAGAAAAAAAAGTAATTCATGAATATTTTTTAAGGTAAAATATAGTTAAATGCTAAATTTTAGGAGTATTTTTAGGAGTTCTTTAATTTTTTGCAATGAATGTTTTTTTAAGGTTAAATATAGTTAAAATGCCAAAGTTTAGGATTTTTTTTAGGTTGGACGAATTCTTTATATCAAAATAATTTCTTTAATTTTTGGCAATGAATATTTTTTAAGGTAAAATATAGTTAAAATGCTAAATTTTAAAAGTTTTTAGGTTGGACTAATTCTTTATATTGAATTTCTTTTATTTTTTGACATATTTTGGTATATTCAATAGTGTTTTAGAAGTAATATTATTTATTTTTATCAATTTTAGCAAGCACTATGGAAGAAACAAAAGTAGGTAAAGTATTTTTGCTAGTTTTCCTTCGGTTCCATGCTTGATCCAATTAGATCAATTATAGAAAATTAGGTTCCATGCTTGATCCATTTTTTTTTTTGTTTTTATCTAATGTAATGAGTATTGATACTTGATCTCTTTTTTTTAAGCTTTTGTTGTTACAGTTTGGAGTTAAGAACGTTTTGCGGTATATCAAGATCTAATACTCAGTTTATCATTTCATACACTATGTAAAACCCTCATTGATATTAGATTTATCTTTTTAAGTCCTTGCTATTGCGGTTTGTGGTTGATAAATGTTTAATTGTTGTAAAAAAAAAGAAGATTTGAATCCATTAAGTAAATTGGGAAATCACAAACTCATGTAGTGTATTCATTGCAGATTCATTTTCCATGGCTCTTGTAGAGCTTATTTTGTACTATCCATTTAGGGTACTAAATTTCTTTAGAGCCTATGTAACCATTGTTGTTATTTGTTCTATTGATAAGAAATATTACAGAGATTGATTTCCATGGTTCTTGTGGAGCTTATTTTGTACTATCCATTTAGGGTACTAACTTTCTTTAGAGCCTATGTAACCCTTGTTGTTATTCATGGATAAGAAATATTACAAAGACATATTTCCATTTCTCTTGTGGAGTTTATTTTGTACTAGTCATTTAGGGTGCTAATTTTTTTTAGGGCCTCTGTAACCCTTGTTATTATTTGCTTTGTTCATCGGAAATATTATAAATATGGAAATGAGTCTTCCAATTACATCAATAAGTATAGATCTTACTTCAATGTTAGAATATTGAAGTTTTTTATCATGTTAAATAATTATTAAATGCGCATTTCATTTCCAATACTCCTCAGAGGGTATTGATCTATTTATCGCACTTTTTTTTTTAAATTCATAAAGGATTAGATTAATGTCTCTAAGAGGATGGAGGACATCCTAAGAGTCAAAACTTGAAAGTGACTATGACAAGTGTGCTTGAAATATATCATGAAAAAATTGTACATGATTTTCTACCATGGATATAGCGATTTATATACATTATAACTTTTAATATAAATAGAAATTTTAGGTGATGGAAAGATTTATATTTAGGTGCTACACAATATTCTAATTGTTAGAGTGTGTATCACAATTTCCCAACTCTAGAAAAGTTTTAATTATATATTTTTTTCTAAAATGGTTGAACTTTGGTGAGAATTCAATACATTTAATCTACCTATTTTTGGTATTTTCAGGACTATATTGTTGATATGTGGTTTAACTAGTGTAGATTGGTGAAAAATTATCAACAACTTAGATCCATCTTAGCTCTAGATTTATAAGTGAAAAGGTAAAATCTCTGAAGTGAAAACATTTTAAAATAAATTTGTAGTTGAGTGATTTGTTCCCTCTCATCATAAGTTTGGAGCTAAGATAGATTTAGAAATTGTATTGAATTGACATATTTCTTGTACATAAATAATCACTCAAATCTGCTGATCTAACAATTTCTGGTAGGATTTTGGGCAAATGTCTCCGGAAAATATCGTTGAAAAAGAGTCATTTCGTAAAATGTTTAGACAACGACTTCAATTTTCCTAATATTTTATTTAATATTATTGTTAATATCCAACTATGAATGTCTCTATATTTCACTTTTTTGACTAGTTTTGAACTTTATTTCACAAGAACAGAAATTTACAATTTAATCATATAAATAATATTATAAGTGGCAATTGCGAGCATTAATTGGTGGCTTTCATTCATTAGTTAGTGTGTGATTTCTATCAAACTCCAAACAATTCCCAAATATGATAGGAATTACCACAAAGTATACAACTCTAGGAATTACCACAAAGTATACAACTCCCAGATGGGGTTACAACGGTGGGAGCCAATGACCTCTAGGTGGGGATGCCATTTTCCCACACGACAACCTAAAATGCAGTCTCCTTGCACTTGGGCTTCGACTGATATGCTTCCCAAAGCTTGCAGAGACAGATGGTTGAGGAACTGAAAGGACGACACTTAGTAGGTGTATTGATAATCTCAGTAATTGAAGTACCTGTATATGATTCAATGACATAATGTATGAGGAGTTCAGGTGGGATGACACCCATGGCATACTCCTTAGTACAGTAGGAATTATGAGCAGACAAGACCAGTCCTGGGCTTGTGGGAGAAGGACTGAATATGTTAATCATGACAGAAAGAATATGCAAGTATGGATTTTGACGTGGATGATAAGCTCCATTACTATAAGGAGATGGTTAGGGAAAAAGCACAACATCAGATTTAAGGTAGGCCTGGATTTCCCAGGTGAAAAATACAATTTCCTGAGAAAGTTGTGGTGCCATCAAGAACTAAGGAAGGTGGTGACTCGGGGGTTCTCCATCACCCAAAGTCGCTTCATCCAAATTGTGTGGATTCTCTTAAGTCTAGAGTTCATATATTTTGGGGGCAATAATCTCAGATATCAACCACCACATCTCTGGTGGTCGAGGAAGGGAATTGGATAACAACATAAAATCATGGACTTAGGAAGAAGCAAGGTCACTATGAAAAATTAGGAATCAACTGAGACCTATGGGCGACTCAAGCAGAAGCGAGGATAGGGGGAAATGCGTCCTCTAGAGGATCTGAGGATGCGCACCAGAGCAGAAAGAGCCGGAGGAGAAGCCATTAACCACTTCCACTGCCTCTACTCAGCAATGGAAAAAAGGGCAATGACCAATATTAAAGAGGAGGTCCTTAAGAAAAGGAGGGCCATCTTAGATGAGGATATCTTGTTGGACGCTAAGAAATGGGTAACCAACCCAGGGAAAACTCGAACCAGGGAAACAAAGTATTTCCACTTCGCAGAGACTTACTAGCTAACCAAAGCTATGATATCCCAGGCTGTAATGCAACAACAATTTGAGAATATTGTCACTCGACACATTGTGCATGTCCTAGAGGCCAAATTCGATATTTTTTGCAAAGCCCAATTTGGCATCCGTTTCCATGAGAGGACGTCGGGAAATTCAAAATCAAAGCAAGGGAAACCAAAGAACAATGCCACAGGGAAGGGACTAGGGAGCGACCTATTCAACTGGATGAATATCAACCAGAGCCTAGCAAGCGCCACAAGGAGTATCCTATCATGGGAGCAGTGAAGACAACCTACAGAAGGATGGAATCGTCCTTGAGTTACCTCCAAATCCCTCCCAACCTTTGAATGCTTGAGATGGATTGTCTTTTTTGTCTTTTTTTTCTCCGCTAGGGGGAATAGGATTTTCATCCCTAGTTTGAATATTGTAATAAATAAGTTTGATTCCAAGATCAATATGACCCAGTTAGATTATAGTGGTAGCTTGATCAATTGGTTAAAGAAAAAGCTCAAAAACCTTAAAATTATGGGTTAAAAAGTCTCGCTTCCTTTTTGAAAGACTCCCCAAAATTCAGAATATAATATTTTGTATATACTTCATAGAAATTAATAGTCTCTTTTTAAAAAAAAAAAACCATAAAATATACAAATTGATATACTCAAACATTCAACCCAACTACTCAATATTTATAACCAGCTACATATATGTAAAGTGCATTGTTTAATATATGTGTAAATTAGATAATATGGATACAGTGAATATCAACAATCATGAAATTAAAAGAAGGGACTATTGGTGCACAAATAAACACGCACAATCATGAAATTAAAGCTTAGGTCTACTATCACACATAGAAACACATGTCGAGGGCTTACATGCAATATAGAAACAACAAAGGGGCATACATGAAAGATAGAAACAATAATTTTATTTTATTTTTTATTTTATTTTATATTTTTTATTTTATATTTTTTTATTTTATTTTATTTTATTTTATTTTTTATTTTTTATTTTTGTTGTTGTAGTTGTAGTTGAGTAGTTTTTATAATATTAATTTTATATTTGTTAATGTTTATAATATTTTTTGCAAAACTTTATAATGGATAGATTATAGTCTTCTATTGATTTCATAATTTTTCATATATATATTTAGATTTTTCCATCTATCTTTGTAATCATAATGGAGATACTAGCTACCATAATGCTCCGAGCATTTACTAATGTAATTTTTTCAATAATAATAAAATTACTTGTTTTTTTATGAGAATATATATATATATATATATATATATATATATATATATATTTCGTGGAAAAAAACAAGCAATTTTATTCATGTTGACAAAATTACATTAGTACATGCTCTGAGGTAGCTAGTAGCTTCATTAGGTATGATTGTGTAGATTTCCACAGTTAGTCATGATGATGGAGAATGTTTTTGGATGTAGACTATGTATGAGGTTTCAAAATGTCCAACGTTTCGAGTGGACATAAAATCTCATAAGGTGGAAGAGAGTCTCGCCTTTCCTTTCCTATTTATAAAGTAAGAGAGCAAGTGATCATTGTGGGAAAAAGAAAAAAATAAATTAAATAATGGGAGATAGAACGAAAGAGAAAAATAGATTAAATAATGGGAGATGGACGTTGAGATTAGGGGAAAAATAATATTGATAAATTGTGATGAGAAAGAATATTCAATTGGGTGGAAAAAATAGTGGAAAAATAATAATAATAAGGATGGAAACAATTTTTTAAAGATAGTCGGTGAGGTAAGTAAAAACAAAGAGAGGAAAGCGATTAGCATAATAATTACATTAGGGAAGGATATTAGAGTGATTCAAAATTATTAAATAATTTTTTTGCATAAATTAAATTAAATAAGGATATGCATAAATTAAAGAGGGAATATAAGATAGGTTTTCCGTTTCGAAACCTCATACATAACTCCGTTAGGATTATTGAAGATAGATGGAAAAATACTGGTTCAAATTATATACAAAAAAACTATTTGTCATCGGTCCAAAAAAGGTTCGGGCTAGAAGAATCCCATTAGAGATCACTAAGTATAAAAAATTTATCCAGATTATAATATTAATATTCAAAAATAAGAACCCCCGAATGGGGTGACACCTAGTGAACGCTTGTCACATGGTGCACTGGCAACAAGAGTAGTTAAATCCCCTCGCCACCACCCTCCTCCTACGTCCATTCGAAATGTATAGCATTCATTTTAGGCAGAGCTCAGTGCGTTGGGACAGATTGATAAACTTAATGGTGATTCAAGCTTGGCCCTTTGGTACAGGTACGATGCAGCAAGGTTGCATTACCTTGGATTTCATGGCTACCCAGTTTGTCACTTCCCTCATCATCATGCAGGTATCTCCTCACTATGGATTTTATCTCCAGAACTTGTCTTTAGTTTTTCATTCTCTCCTGGTTGTTATGCTCTGAGCACGCAGAGCCCCTATAACTCTCCTTCTGTCCATTATCAACACTTTTGGCCTCTCCTATGTCAACTCCCCCCCCTTGAGATCAACCTCGCCATGCCTCATGAGAGAGGCAAGTCCCAACATGGGCCGACCTACTACAGTCAAGTAGGAAGGCATCGAAGCACATGATCGACCTCTCTTTTTCCCAATCTAGGAAGTAGCTCGACCCTCTCTCCCCACTTTCGTAAAAAATGGTGTGATGACGCTTAAGCTAAGTTTCACCTATCTAAACCAGAGAAAATATATGGGGGATGCATAGTGGAGGAGGAGATTCCTCCTAAATGGGAAGAAATTTCACCTAATTTACAGAATACCACCATGGAGCAGTGGCCACATACCGGTACCAGTATCCCTTTGCATTCTCTTGAATCGGCCATGACAGGATGTATAGTAGAAGAATAAATCCCTCCTCTGATGCTGGATTACTGTAAGAATTCTATCGACCCCAACGACGAGGACCCAGGGATAAAGTGTGGTGATTGCTGGAGCGAGGAGGAAAACCATAGAGAAATATACACAAGAGCGCAAGTTCACCCAGCTCTGGGTAGCCACGACCTACTCGGCTCCTACAGTCTCACGAAGGATCATTTGGTATTGATTTTTGAGATGAGAAGAGACTTGGCAGAGAAACTACACAACCAACACAACATTAGCAAGCGCATGGACGTTATGTTCGACTCCCTGTCAAGTGAGCCTRCAAAAAGTCATTTCTCAACATGCTATCAACCATACTCCTTCAAAATTCGCCAGGATGGACGCCCGGGTTTGCCTCATGTCTAGTCTCTTTACTRTTAATTTCTCTGGTTTTAGCTACAAGGTTTTTGTGGAAATTAGACTCTGGTTCATTAGCTRGTCCTTGCACAATGTCGACCACCTATTCTAGTTTCCATGCATGTGGTAGAACAGGTGGCGAGTCCTTTTGTTTTTTCAAACATGTGTTTCTTTCTGGTCCTTGAACATTGTCATCCACCTATTCTGATTTCCACATATGCGGTGGAAAAGATGGCGAGTCTTGGTTTATCCTCAGACATGTGTTGCTTCTTTTGTTAGCGTAAGGTAATGCAATCTTTTATTTACAAAAAAAAATATTCAAAAAGAAGAAACAACATTTGTTATGTTAATTAGGCAATGGTCCCAGGGTCATGAAGAAATTTCAAGGAGCCATTCAGGCTCTTTTCCCATACTTTCCAACATCCTTGGTCCAGTGTCAATCTTGCTTTTGAGAGTCGGTCCACTTCTTTGTTCCAAGTCCTGTAGACATGAGAAAATGTGAAGTGAGAGAATGTATGTAGAATTATTTTGATGTCATCCAACAATGACTGCAAAGTGTAGGAGTGTAGATATTTACTTCCATTCAAGCATTTGATAACAAGCATATAGTCCCCATAGATGTTTATATGAGAGATCCCTTTGTCCTTGGCAAGAATTAACAACTGTTTTATGGCCATGAATTTGTTGAAATTGTTTAAGGATTCCCCCATATTTGTAGCAAAGGATGAAGAGGTGTAGATATCATAATGAAGAATCCCCCCATGGATCCATCAAAGAAATCCCATGTAATGACCCCTCTATTACGACATCAATGTAATTGAGAACAGTAGTGGTAAATGTTTTTTTTGAAACATCAACATTTAGAACAAGTAACATGCGACAAAACATACATCAATATTTACACATCTATTATCATCTACATCTTTTCACTGCAAGAATCAACTATAACATTATGATACTAAAATATCAATGATATCACATTACGATAACAAAGGTGTATACCTGCCCAACTTATCTTCCAAGGTTAGGACCTCCAAGACACATAATCAACGCTCAAGTCTAGGATTCATCCGATTAATTTTGACCATTTAAGGTCTCAGGACCGGCGACTGTTCTGAAGAACATGGAGATATATATTCCCATAACCAAATCAATTCTAGACTTAGGACTAAAGTAACAATAAAGTACTTGATCATAACTCAAATTAAATATTCAAATACTCATTATACTAGACAAAAGTCTACTTCTCTTAATATTACGAACAACAATAATTACTCATCATCTAGATAATATGCTCTCTCTTTAGAATACCATCGTATATTATTTAATAATATGCCTCCTCTTTATTAATTAGATTGTCTAATCATTATTTACCTTAAACAATTTTCTTCCCTAAATGTAACATTAATCATTCAACATCTAGACAAAATGTATCCTCTCTATAAGAATGCAAATCAATTGTTTCTCACTATCTAGACAAAATTACTTTCTCCATAAGAATACCACATAAGATTTATAGTCAAAATTTAACAATTTTCTTTCCCTTAAAAATATAAGTAACAAATAAATTTTTCACTATCAAACAAGGGTTCCACAAGTAATACATGGATCACCCATAATAACTCCAATAATAAATTCCATCATACAATCAAATTGAAATGTAAACTATACTAGTTAGCTTAATCACTGACTCAACTTCATTAATAAAGGCATTCTATCATGAGTCTTTTGAAACCAAGTGAAGAATTTACCAACTATATTGCAAAGATTTCATAATCAATAAACTTAAAATTCAAGATCTTCGCAGTAGAGTTACTAGTACAACTTTATAGACTCAATATAATATCTATCTAGTATCAAGATAGTTTAATTTTACAAGATATCGTTTACCTTAGGTGGGTAAGATATCAATATCTAACAAGGATTTGTCAACTGAAGATTTTGAATTAGAGATACCACTTAAGTTTAAGAAATCGTGTTCTACATACTCAGGATACAACATAATTATACAACGAAGAGTGCACTTCTAAAATTCAGAATGAATTTTAGTTTGCAACGACCCCATTTCTTTTAGTTTCGGAAGTGCGAGTAGATTTTCAATGAATAACACTTTTAAAAATAACATTGCATTAAACTTGACAATGGATCCAATTTATTGGTTTCCAAAAGTCACAAATGAAGTAACGATCTTAAGGAAGATCGAATCTTCTATTAGGTAAACAACGAATAACGAATCCATAATCGGATTCAAGAATTATGACCATACAAGTGTAGATCATAATTTTAATTATGTCTTACAGTGACCACACAAAAACTTTAATTTGGGAGGTGCCACAACCTTTATAAAAATTCCAATGAAATACTAAGCCAATACTTCAGTCAATTTATATAGAGACCCAACATATATATATATAAAGAATCACACTCCCAAAATATACAGTAACCAATACAAGATTTGGGTTCCTGAACTGTAAAGAAATCACGCACATCTTAGCAGTATAAAATTGGAAGTAAATCAATTACAACTATGGCGGCACAAACAAGAAAGAATCCAGAATCGTATTTAGAGAATCCAAGAAAATTCCACTCTGAATTTTGTTTAAGAATTCCAACGATCCAATGATTTTTAACCTTTCGAAAAGCTTTTGATCTTGGCAGTGATCAATACAATATTCTAATTTCCAGAAATTAACAAGATACCACCAAAAAAGAACTTCTAAAATGTTGATCGACAATTTAAATTATTGTTTTAAAATACAACACGAATTATGGTTTGAATTCACAATAAAATTTACAATGCCATTCGAAGTTCAATTCGGTTTTGCAATAAAATTTACAGCGATAAAACAATTCCTCTAGGAATTGGATCTATCATTTAGTTGGAAACGAACAATAACAATTGGGTTTTAAGAAATTCTAATTAATTTTGCAGCTGCTTTAACCATTCTAATATACAATTTTTATCATGCTACAATAAAATTTAAAAATAAAATATCGGAACCAATGAAAACTGAGAGTTAATGGTGTCCTTCAAACTCTTGCGCTCCTTCTGTACTCCATCTTGATAATCACCGAAACTTCACCGATACCTCCCATCCAATGCTAGGGGTACTCTTCTTCCCCCTTAGCCCCCCGAGCCACAAAGGGGTCACACACAAGAAACCAACAAACAATAGTTCCAAGGATTTCCTCACAATGAAGAGCTTCCACTCTTTCTCCAAGCTTGGTTTTCCAACTCTCACAAGTAAAACACAGTCCACAAAATTTTGGCAGCATAACATTACCAAGTAAAAGAGAGATCCATTTCCCTTCTACCACATTTGTTTTATAGAAAAATCCCCAATGACACATGTCCTCATGCACAATTAATTATATTTTTAATTAATTTAATTAGGATTATTCATCCACACACTTGTCACACTCTCCCAAAGTTGCACAAGTAATTACCGTTTTTATTTTACTTAAAATCCAAATTCCCTTAGATTCCCCAATGTGTTCCTATTTGTTCTCTTAGTTGTCACTTTGCTCCCCAATTTTTCATGTAATGAGTGTCTCCTAACTAGATCTTAGTTAGAGTTGGATTAGGAGTCTTCTTCTAGTTAGACTAGTGGTAGGTTGACTCAAGATTATATTCCATGTGTACTCATATCTCTCATATTATTATTTCTTCTACTTTTAAAATTCAATTTATTAATTTCATGCACACATGTGCATTTTTCCAACCTTTAAATTTTATTCCCTCTTTTTTTCCCCTAGAGTTTGATTATATTCTCAAATCTTTTAACTTATGTCATAATTCCTGTAGTCCTTTTTTTAAAATTTAGACTTAGGATTAGACTTTTGTTAGGCTTTATAATTAACAATTTACTGTTTAATTAATTATTTTATTCCAACACGGTCTAATCATTTCAATGTTTTCTAGGCCACTTAGATTTATTGACTTGATTTTTAATTACACGACGTTCCCTTCAATATGCACCTCCATGCTCCAAGGGTGTCACTCGCCTTAGACTAGTTTTAGAAGTTTGTCCGAACCTTGGAGTCAATACTCCATTAGATCAACCTTGTGAGAGACTAAGGGCTTCTAAGAAATAAGGACTCCACATTATTGCAATCTCCTTAGAAATATCCATGAGTGACTGTCTTAGTGTCCTCCCTCATGACATCATGGACCTCTCAAACTGGGTAATCGTTAACCTACAACTCAGACCATGCCAGGAGTGCTAGTAGGTTGCGATCGGGACATTGCCACACCTCTCCCTCAATGTTTGGTTTTTGTGCATGACCCCTTTACTCCTTATGTGATTCAGATTAGCAAGCATCGTCAAGCTTGCATCCACTTACAAAAATAGTGTCAATAATCCCCATATACATAAATTATACTATAATCAATCATATGTCACATGCATGCAAATTGAAATACTAAAAAAAAAATACAATCCAATCCCTGACTCAATTCGGAGTCCAAGGAAGTGAATTGATGCCATCAACATCCATAACCTGTCATGTTTCCTGCACACTCATGAAACTCGCCAACAACATATGACAATACATATATATCAAAATAAAAACAAGTCACAATACATCATCATCATCATCATATATAACCCATAATCGAATGAAATCAAAATGTAGCATAACTGGATCACTTGCACGCAAGTGTCCTCAAAGAATAAGTCAATAAAAGTGTGCTCAATAGAACATGATGTTACATTGTTACACATTATTTTCGTCATCCCTATGATCGTTAATGATGTAAACCTATCTATTGCCTTTAGAGGGGTCACAGTGGCCTGAGTTCCTGAAGAGAGAAGGAAGAAGAACTTTTCCTGAGAAAATAAATGGCATTTTCCTAT
>SNQJ01S0098397.1:0-18970 GCA_010110895.2 Picea sitchensis | reverse complement strand
TGAGACAAGTAGTTGATGAGTTGGCACATACATGAGGTGTATAGTTGATGATGTTGGTACATATTGATGAGTAATTGACACATGATTGGTACATACTTGGTACATGGTTGGTTGCACTTTTTATGGTATAGGTTGATTACAGATTGTTTGGTACAGGTCGGTGCATGGTTGATGCACTTGTTTATGGTACATGTTGATTACAGGTTGAGGTACAGGTTGGTTGATGCATGGTTCAGGTTTATTGGTACATGTTTACAATGGTATATCTCACAGTGATAGTGTGACAGTGGTTTCATCATTCTACTTCTACTTCAAGGCGGTTGGATGGGGAAAGGACAGGTGGTTGTAGCCACCTTCCAGTTGTAGCTGGAGAACATAGGGGGTTGTAGCCTCCTTCTGGTTGTAGCCAGAGAATTAGGTAGTTGGAGCTTCCCTCAGGTTGTAGCCTGAGAAACTAGGGGTTTGGAGCCTCCTTCCAATTGTAGCTAGAAAACAAAGGAAGTCGGTGCTTCCAATGAATGTAATTATTCGGGACATATAAGAAAAAGAATTTTGTGGTTTTCTCCCACTTTGGGTTTCCACGTAAAACACTGGTGTACTATGTATGTGTGTGATTGTTCATCTCTTATTTATTATTATTCGATAATAGTTCTACATTGATATAACACTTGGATTATTTGGTTAAAAAATATTATAATTTCTCTATTACTGATTGACCCCCCCTCTTAGTAATACAACAATTGGTATCAGAGAGGGTTCCTTTAGAAATCCGTTTAACCACTGAAAGGTAGATCATGGAGAATACCAACTTGTATAAAAATGGAATACCACAGTTTGATGGACAAAAGTATGTTTTTGGGAGCATAAGGATAAAGACATATATATATGCACAGGAATTTCAAGTTTGACAATCAATTGTAGATGGATACACAACACCAGAAGTTCTACCAACAAATGACACAGCAGTGAAACTCAGTGAGAATAATTCCAAAGCCAAAAATGCACTTTTGAATGGTCTCAATGATACGGTATTGACCAAAGTTGCACATTGTAAATCCGCTAAAGATATTTGGGACAAGCTTCAAAATATTTATGAAGGAGATACAAAGGTCAAAGCAACAAAGCTTCAAACTTACAGAGGTCAGTTCGAACAACTAAAAATGAAGATGAAAATATTGCATCCTACTTCTTACGAGTCGATGAAACAATGAATGCAATCACAGGATTTGCGACAGAAGAAATCGAAGAATCTGTAATTGTTCAAAAGGTACTAAGATCTCTTCCTATGAGATTCAACCCTAAGATATCAACACTAGAAGAAAGATCGGATCTAAACTCAATAAGCATGGACGAACTGCATGGAATCTTCACAGCATATGAAATGAGAACTGAATAGGAAAATCCATATGTAAAAGAAACAACCTTCAAAGCATCCAAAGGATCAAAGAAAAATAAACAACAACAACAAGAATATAGCAGCAACAATGACGTCTCAGAATATGATGAAGAAGTTTCCAACTTTGTCAAAAGACTGAACAAGGGAACCAACAATAGGTATAGAGGTAAGCTTCTTTTAATTTTTTTTAATTGGGATGGTATTGGTCATTTTGCTAACAAATGTCCTCATAAGAAAAAGAGAAATGATGAAGGTTACTCAAAAGACAAACAAACATATAAAGGAAAAAGAACTACAAAGAAAGTTTTCAAGAAAATCTTATGCACCAAAAAAGACAACTCATCATCAGATGAAGATGAAGTCGTTGATAGTGAGACAGGAAGAGTTCTATTCATGGCAGTAAAAGACTCTGACAAAGAAGACTCTAAATAAGAATATGAATAAGTTGAAGAAGAATGTGAAGAAGTCAAAGAAGAAATTGAAGAGGTGGAAGTTGACTATCGAGAAGAATTAATGTGTGCCATAGAAGTTATCAGAAGATAAAAGAAGAAGAACAAGAAACTACAAGCATAACTAAACAAGGAAAATGACACTCTAGAACTAGAACAAATGATCACAAAATTGAAGGTTCAAATAGAAGAAGATAAAAGAATTGAAGAAGCACTCAAAGAAAATCTAGAAGAAAATGACAGGCTCATTGGAAACTTGGAAGTAGAGATTGTCACACTAAGAAAGGATATTCAAAAGAAAAATATGTAGAATAGTTCAAAAGTTTTGGATGACATTATTAGCAGTAAAAAATCTCATCTTGAAAAGACCGAACTTGGATACACTCAGACAAAAAAGGGATCAAGCTCCAAAAAAATAGAGCAAGAAACATATTCAAAAATCTATGCGGAAACAATCAAAGGGGATAGAAGGATATACAAGGAAGATTACAGGGATACTCCTCCACTGAGAGGAGTCAAATTTCATAATCAACAACCAACAGATAGGCTTCAAGAAGAAGAAGGATTCATAAGAGCACCTCCCTTCAGAATATCCTCAACTCCGAGGTATCAAACTATATTTTTTGGTTTATGTTATGCATGTAATAATTTTGGACATAAAGTTGTGAATTGTAGAGCTAACAAAAGGAACAATAACAACTTTGAGAGTCATACACAAAGGGGTTATTCAAGAAGACTTAGTGAAACACAAAGAATAAGTTACAACAGGTTTGAATCTTTGAGCATTGAAGTGGAATGTTACAAATGTAACAATTTTGGAAGCATGGCCAAAGATTGTAGAATGACAGTCCCTCCTAAAGAACCTCAACAAAATAACAACAGTCACAGACAGGAACCTCAGAAAATGACATGGATAAGAAAGCAAGATCGGTATAGCAATGAAGAATGCACAATCTCTGTGCAAGCTAAGCAAAAGAAACGTGGTTGGTATGTTGACAGTGGGTGTTCAAAACACATGACAAGTGATAGAGAAAAGTTTCTTACATTACGAAAGGAAAAAGATGGATCAATCTCCTTTGGAAATGATGATTCATCCAGAATCATTGGAAAAGACACAGTTTGAATTGGGAACAAGAATGAAAAGGCAGAAAATGTTCTATTGGTAGAAGATATGAAACATAGTATTCTAAGTGTGAGTCAAATGTGTGACCAAGGTCATAAATTTACTTTCGATTCACAAAAGTGTGAGATAAGAAAATAAATTTCAGGGAAATTGGTTTCTACAACTGCAAGAACTTCAAGCAACATATATGTGTTGAGTGAAATTGGAAATGAAAAATGTTTTCTAGGAAAGGAAGATGAAAGTTGGTTATGGCATAGAAGAATGGGTCACATGCATTTTGATAGCCTTATCAAAGTCAACAAAAGAGAAGCAGTCAGAGAAATTCCCCATATCACGAAACCAACCAACACTTTATGCAAGAATTGTCAACAAGGAAAACAAACATAGACCAGGTTCAAATCAAAGGAATATTCAACAACAAGACCACTAGAAAGTTTGCACACTGATCTAGTTGGACCAACTACAATAAAGGGCTTAAAAGGTGAGAGATACTTTATGTTATTATTTGATGATTATATAAGAATGACTACAGTTTTCTTTCTCAAGAATAAGTTATAAGCTTTTGAAAACTCAAGATCTACAAGGAAATGGTTGAAAATGATATGGATTCAAGAATCAAATGCTTGAGATCTAATAATGGAGGAGAATTCACCTCAAAGGAATTTATGGACTACTACAACAATCATGGAATAAAAAGACAATTCTTTGTTGTTAGGACACCTTAACAGAATGGAGTTGTTGAAAGAAATAACAAGACAGTATAGGAAATGGCTCGAACAATGCTAATGGATTCAAAATTGACAGATAGTTTTTTGGAAATAGGCAGTGCATACATTATTTCACATTCAAAACAAAGTAATTCTCATAAACAACACCGACAAAAATCCTTACGAGGTATGGAAAGGAATACCAACAAATGTGAAGCACTTCAAAAACTAGTACATATGAGCAAATTTGCGACAATTTTTCGTTGATATTGCCACACTTATCCGTCGCAATTTCCACGAAAGCCGAGATTTTTTTTCGTCGAAACAATTTCGTTGCTATATCCATGATCCAAGTGTGCGTGGAAACATCGACGAAATTATCTCTCCACGTGTCACCACCTTCAATATCGGTTAACCCTATGCATCATCTCAATTACGACGAACTATCGTCGCAATAACAACGAAGAAATGTGGAAATTACGACGAAACTTCATCACAATTGGGACGAAAAGTTATGCGAAGCCAATAACTTACGACGTAGTTGCTGAACGTGTGATGAAAGTCCATTGCAACTTGCGAAGAAAATCCGTGGTAATACCGACGAGTGCAATATCTCAAAACCAAATTTATGACGCACATGTTGTATATGCGACAAATATTCGTGGCAAATTGCGATGAAGTTTCGTAACTACAGAGACGGTTGTGGAAAAATAATAAAATATTTCCGACGAACCTGCGTCGATATTGCGACGATGACTTTAGGTTTTAAAATTTTTTGTTACATGAAATATGGTATACCATATTGTATGCCATATTACAATGTAATATGGTAATGCCATATTACATTGTAATATGGCATTACTATTACATTGTAATATTATAATATATTGTAATATATATATATCCCCTACAAATAATCAAGGCACTAATCAACCAAATATTGTAAGCATATGTTATCATGAAGTTGGATTAGAAGTAAGGATACCAATATGACAATATAGAAAAAGAATAATTTGGAATATTACTTTCAAAAAAACACATGGATTGCATGAGTGAGTCATTATGAAATTTATATTACAGAATACTATGAAAACACTTATAAGATTTATGGATGATATCTTAAGACCATTTCTCGAACTTGTTTATTGTAGCCTCCTTGGAGTAACAACAAAAAATTCAAAGGAGAAAGTACAGTTACAACATAGTGTTGCAGCAGAGTTACAACATAGTTATAGTGAGTTGCAGCAGAGTTACAGAAAGTGTTGCAACCAATATGACAATATGAAAAGAATAATTTGGAATATTAATTTCAAAAAACACATGGATTGCATGAGTGAGTCATTATGCAAATTATAATATTTAATACTCATGAAAACACTATAAGATTTTATGGATGATATCTTAAGATTATTTAACTTGTTTATTGTATACCTCCTGGAGTAACAACAAAAATCGTTATATACAAATATACCATAGTGTTGTACAGAAGCCAACATAGTTATATTGCGTTAGAAGTTACAGAAAGTGCTGCAGTCAGAAGTTATAGTGAAATAACAGAGCAATAGTGAGTAACAACAAGTGGAGTAACAACAATAAAATTCAAAGGAGAAAGTATGCCATAAACATAGTGTTGCAAGCCAGAGTTACAACATAGTTATAGAGCTGAACAGAGTTACGTGAAGTGTTGCAGCAAATATAGCAAGTTGCAGCAGAGTAATAGTGAGTAACAACAAGGAGTAACAACACAAAATTGGCGATAAAGTACGCCACAAATATTAGTGTTGCACAGAGTTACAACATAGTTATAATGAGTTGCAAAAGAGTTACGAAAAGTATTGCGTTAAAGTTATAGCAAGCTGCAACAGAGTAATAGTGAGTAACAACAAGTGGATTAACAACAAAAATTCAAGGAGAAAGCATAATGATAACATAGTGTTGCAACAGAGTTACAACATAGTTATAGTGAGTTGCAACAGAAGCTATAGTGAGTTGTAACAGAGTAATTTAATTGAACCAAGGTAATTCATAGTTAGAAAATTATTTAGGAATGAAGTGCCCCTTCAATGCACATTAGAAAAGGCAAGTATAACCTTCAATTCATTGCAATTGAAAACCAAGTAACTGAACATTTGACTTGAAAGAATTGTAATGCATCAATATTAAATCTAATGAAACTTGAAATTTCATTTGAAATCAAAGAAATTTCACATGATACACAATGACATAACCTTTGATACAATGAAGGAGTTGGATAACATGACACTTGAAACTTTTGGTGCAATCATAATATACCCAATAAGATAAGGAATTGTACATCATAATTTAGGCATTGAAGTACTACATGAATTATTTGTTGGGAAACAAAAAAAATTAACTCAAATCATAACCTTTTATAATCCTTGTCAATTGATCCAAGTCACAACAAAGCCCAAACTTCATGTGAATGGTATCTTGAAACATTTTGATTCGCAACACATGATAAATATATATATATATAACCACATGGTCAATTTATTTTAAGACCTTTGATGTTTTATTTGACCATAGCTCTAAAAGTTAAACCTTTATGTACTTGAAGAATATATGGGATTACTTACATCTAGCTCAAATTTTGGCAAATGGTTAAAACCTACAAAACTTGTATATATGCAAGTCTCGAAGTCTTTGAGACGATTGTAGGCTTGAAGGAGGATTAAAGCATAAATTCCATAATTTGTTGTTAAGAAAGGAGAGCCAAGAATAAGCTCATGTGGGAAGCTTGAAGCTAGAAAGTCGATATACATTTTAGAGCAAACTAGACTAAATAATATGGTATTTTTATACCATGTTGAAACAAGAAAACAAGATGTAGTTATCTTCTTCACTCATGTAAAGTTGCATTTTGGAATATCTACACTTATCATGTGTAGTAGATATAATAAATTCTCAAGAAAAATTTTAATCCACACTCTAGATGATATTGGATATAAGTTGAAGACAATTCTATCCTTTATTTACAATTGCATGGGTATCCCAAGCATATAACAAAACATAAAGAATGATTATATTTCTTTTCAAGGCATTATAGCAAGAATGAGAGGTGGATCCCATTAAGATTTTCTTTGGCGGTTAGGAGTGGCTATCTCCTTAAGATTTATCTTATCTAGGGTTTGGTCTATGGTTTAGAAGTGGATACCCCCTAGGCTCAGGACCTAGTTCAATTAATATTCTCTGCTAGACACATTAGAGAAAGTGGACCTAATAATTTAGGGTTTATGAGCGGATAAACTTTAGTGGTTTTCCTTTGAAATTTGACTTTGTTTGTATCAACAATGCAATGATTGTAGGTAGTTGAAGTATGAACGTGTGGATCATTGATGGAGGAAGCACGTTGGACCAAAGGACATTTCATTTTGACTTTTTACATTTACCAATCCGTCCTCGCTAAATTCGCCGCCATTTGCTGAAACTCTGCTAAATTCATCGCCATCTGCTGAACTCCGCTAAATTCGTCGCCATCTGTTGAAACTTCGCTACATCCGCCACTAGAATCACTAAACTCCACTGGAACTTCACTAATATTCTTGGTGTCTCCATACTACATTTTTCTAAAGGACAACGTTGAATCACTACCAAATCGTTGTAAAGTTTATTAAGACTCTCAATTTATATCACGTGGTAAACAGAAGAACATTGGCAATCGCCATCTCTCACGCATGGTATTATTTGTCATGTGATTCTCTCCATGGACATGATGGCTTGCCAACGAGAAAAACAGGGGAGCGGCGAACACATCAACACAATCTGCCCAGTAAGTAATCCAGGTAAGTCATCCTCATTTACATGTTAAGTTGTGAATGGATGTGATGAAGGAATAATTATTACCTCTATGTTCGATTGCTCCTGGATTTGGAAACAAAGACTGTGCTATTCCTTTTTGTGAAAAATTGAGACTTTGGACATTGGTATCAATGTCATGGGTGGACAGTAAGGCCATGAACTAGAAAATCGGAATGCTATAATGGCCACATCTTATGTATCGCATTTTTGAAAATGCAAGATAGATTGTTTACTTTGAGCAAATCCGCTGTGGGTTCAATGAAAAATGATGCACCAGGGATTTTACAGAATTGGGATAGGAAATCGCCTATGGTCCAAGGAACGAGAATACCCGTAATGAGGAAATTATTGCGTAAGTTACTCATCCGCCTGTGACCGAGAATGGTGGTTCGGCTCAGAAGACCTTAATTTCCCACTGCTAAAGCTGACTTTTGAGGGAAGGAGAGGTTGTGCAACCAAGAGTAAAAGGAACGGCATTGGAGTCTATGCCACATCCCTAGGAGCAAGTTGTTGAGTTTGTAAAATATACACATTTAAAGCAGCACCTCTAGAGTACCAGTAATCTTTTTAACGCATCATGGACTGATCAACTTGTTAATAAAATGGGTAGAGGGGTTACCTAATGAACTGCAACTAGAGGATCATGTTGAGTTGGGAAATCCACCTAGGGATTTCTTGAGGAAAATGATGAACAAGTAAAAATACCCCAAGATGATCAGTCTAAATCAACTGAAGAAACATGGGATGGGGTTATAGTCAGAAGCTTGGAGCCAATGGAATAAGATAAGGGAAGTCTTGGATTATTAAAAGAGTATGATAGTTCAGATGAGGCTACAGAAATGAAGACTATCGAAGACAACAATGGAGAAAAGAAGAAGAATCATCCACTACAAGTGATGATTATTCCAAGAATTTACCACACAAAGAAACAATTCAAATTCCCGAGAACCCTTGCACATATGACTTACAAGCATATATAGTAATAGAAGAAGAACCCGCACCCTCAACACAGAGAAAAAGGAAGTCTGTTGCTTTTGTTTCTACCTTTCCGAGAAGAAGAACCAGAGTAGCAATAGCAGCTCGGCTCAAAACCATAAACATAGAAATTCCGGTTCTTCACCCACTCTCACCACCGTGTCCTAACTCAGATAATTGCGGATCAACACAAGAACCAGTCAATAGCCTAGCAAAAGAAAATGATGATGTAAGTGTCACACAAGAACCAGTTAACAACATAGTAATGGAAGCAAATGATGCGAATGTTGGACATAAGCCAACTTCTGCTAATACATAAGAACCTGCTGCTGAAAATGAGGGAGAAGGATAGAGGTAGAAACAAGAAGATGGAAGTCAAATTGCTACATTGGTTGCAGAAAATGAAATGTTGCGAGAGGAAATTAGACATCTTCAATTAGAACTGGAAGCATTCAAAAGGGATAAGATGGAAGCATGTACCTTAAGTGTTTTATCTAGGGTTGCTAAAGTAGTAGGGAAGTCCAAAGATGAAACTGAATTTGGAGATGAGGAGTATATGTGCAAGGAATGTGGAGACTTATATACAAGAGATGGTTATCAAGTAATTCAGGTACCAAGAGACACCGTAACACAAGAACCAGTGACCAACGTTATGCAATCTTAAAGTGCTGCTACTGCAACACAAGAACCTCCATTCGGAAAAATGAATCAAGAAACACAAACTAAAAATCCTTCAAAGTTTCTTGATGCAATTACACAAACCGATGTTCCTTGTGAACTAGTTGATGAAGCCATTCAGAAAGAACCTTGGTTAATGGCAGCATAAGTTGCAAAATGGAAACAACAAGCTCTTTTGGTAAAGGTTGGTATGATTCCATTAAAAACACATGAGAGAACTATCCAATAGTTAAGAG
This sequence comes from Picea sitchensis, assembly GCA_010110895.2. NCBI lineage: Eukaryota > Viridiplantae > Streptophyta > Pinopsida > Pinales > Pinaceae > Picea > Picea sitchensis. The sequence goes on along the minus strand of SNQJ01S0098397.1, from coordinate 9,587 downwards.
AGAAATGGGCTCAATAATTAACAACTTGGAATTAGAAATGGGAAGATTTGCAGACTGACTGAAAGAGTTGAAGAATTTAAAACAAATGTGGCGGTAGATTTAAAAAACATAAAAACAATGATAACTTGGTGGAGCAAAATTAACTCTGTAAGTCCCTCCTCTCACTGGCTTCTTTATGAGAAGATGACTCTTTTTAAGATAAAAGTTGTTAAAGAAGGTAAACCCCATAAGATAGCACTCAATTTTGATTTTATGGATACCTTCTTTCACAGTGAGATTGAAGAACAAAATTTACTCTATGAACTTTACTTACATGAGTTTGCTTGTCCTATGGACAAAAGATATAATATCCCCAACCAAAGGTGTGACACCTTTGGTTGGGGATATTCAGATAAGATCTTTCACCTCTTTGTCAATAATCATGTTACATGGAGAAATGTTTTTCAGACAATTCGTAAAAATGAAGTAAATGTTTCCTTATGGATAAGAGGTGAACCACTTGATGCTAGCACCATTATTAAAAATCACCAGGATATTCTTTCTCATCCTGAACGAGCCAACCGAATAACAAAACTCCAAAGAATGATGCTTGAATCATGCATATGCACTATTTTAAAATAGCAGTCATTGGCCTTGGATGTTGAAGCAAATCCAGATGCGAGGTATCCACAAAAAGCATTGAGATCAAGGGATCCATATAATTATGAGAACTTTACCTATGCCCTATCAAGAATTAAAGGATATATCAATTGTGTGCAATCAAGGGGAGAAAGATGGCTAGGAATGAAGTTTCATTTTCCCCTCATATAGATGCCTCCAGAAAAGTATCAGCCAAAGTTTAAAATCACCAATAATATGGAGAAGCAGTTGTTGGTGCTGGACGTCAGACAAATGGTTTTAGAAAGCAACATAAAAGATGTATGGGTCTTACAGCTTCAGAATTTGCATTTGGAGGGCCAGCTTGCTCGATTCGTGACTGTGAGTGAGTAAGACTAGATGAGGACATGAAAATGCATAGTTGGGGAGATGTTATGACCACATTGCTCTTTTTCCTATCATTTTTCAACCTTTTTTCTTCATGATTTATCTAATTAATCCTATCATATTCTAAGCCTTATTGCAAAATCATCCATTCCTAAACAGGTACAAGCTATTAATTCATTTATCATATTTATGCATAATCCATATGTGAATTTGGATGTGATGTGACCTATTTCAACATGCTAACTTCAATTAATGGTAGAAGATCAGAGTTTGCCTAAACAAAGGAAGAAGGATGCCTATAGTTATGTTGTCACAGAACATTGAACAAAACACACCTGTTAATTCATTGAAACTCTTGAGCCATTGATAGGAACAATTGTTGAAACAATGGGACTAAAGAAGAAGGTCGTTACCAAGTGTAATGAGGATTCTCCCAGCTACTTGACGTGAAGAAATCTGCAAGAAAAAGTCGGAATTGATGTTTCCTTTGTTTTTAATATTCTTTGATTTTCAAGTTGCATAAATCCATTCTTTATAATTAATGGAACAACTTGAGAATTGGGAGATTCTCAGGATTATTCCTAAAAAAATATCTTGCCTTGGATAGTAGAACAGTTGTATCTTTAAAAAGAAAACTTGAATAATTGTAGGAAAAAAGAATTGGAGACTGATGTGAAGGCCAAACAATGGATCCAGTTGATAAGAATACCTGCTGTAATTCTGAATTGAATTCACGAAGGAACACCAATGATTTTGGAATAACATGTATGTTGTGAGATTCAAATTACAACAGTAACTCTGCTAAGGCCGTAATCACTTCCTACACAGAGTCATGCCTTTGCAACTAGAATAGCATTTAATTTACATTTCTTAGTCATGGTGTGTGCATATTTGGCACCGGTAAAGGAGTATTTTGAATCTTTGTTTAGATTGTTTTCTATAGTCACTTTGAATAGATGGTGTGTAATCTCATGAGAATTGTGGTGTGAATAGAAAAAATATCTTTTTAAGAAATCTCACGGAGTAATTAGATTTTTTTTGCAAGTGTGAAGGAAGATTTACATTTCTATAATTAGATTCTTACTTATGCAACAATGAATAGACTTCAGATTTTGCAAAAGTAATTAGGAATTTATTTCTGCAAGTAGATCATGATTTCTAGATTAACGAGTTTGATTTATTCTGAATTAATTGCAGTTTTCATTGAGTCTTAGTCAATGTGTTCAATTCAATAAATCCAGGGAGAATTCTTTCCAGAGAGTTATGAATTGTTTCAAGCATGATTTTGGGTGCTAAGTTCAGATTCTTTGCACCTAGCATAGACAGTGCATGGTTGCTTTGGAAATAACAAGACTTTCCTGGGTGGACATTAAATGGATTGTGAATTTAGTTGTTGAATTAAGTAGACAACATTTTTAGTGATAAGGAACAAAAAATTGTGTTTGGCCACTTTCTTATTTATCTCCAGAATTCCATAAATGGAATTGAGTGGTTTTTAACGAACAAGGTGGTACTCACAAATAGAAGCAATGTTGATGTTGAAATTTTTCTAGTGAGTAACAAGAGTAGACATAACAAACCCAGTGAAGCATTTGAACAAATTCCAAAGGGGTTGGAATGGAGATGCAGAACATGCCAAAATCCTTTATTCCAAGAGTATTTTTGGGGATTTGGGGATATTTGATGGATAAAAGGGACCTAATATCACCAAACTAGAAAAATAATACTAGTCAACATTTTGTTTCATCGATAATTCAGATGACTTTGTTGTATTGAATACTTTCTAGTTTTGCTCCATTTCCTCGAGAGCCATTTTAGATAAAAAATTCCAAGTCTCGGTGAAAGGCAAAAGGGGGCAATGTTGAAAATTATCGCATTGATGTAGAAATTAACAAGAACATCAATTTACCAATATGAAAGTTTCTATGTAGTAATAAGCATGATTATTATCTACACCTGCTACAAAGTTTTTCTTTAGTTATTGATATTTTCACTAAATATGACGTAATTTGGTCTCTGATTGTACCCGGCCATGCGCGCACAAATTCGGTAAAATGACAAATTTAGAGAGCCATAAATATTCAACCCAGACCCACACATTGATGCAGAGTATGAGGGATATCAGAGTTATAGCGAGTTGTAGCGGAGTAATAGTGAGTAACATCAAGCGGAGTAACAACACAAAATTCAAGGGAGAAAGTACAATTACAACATAGTGTTGCAACAGGTTACAACATAGTTATAGTGAGCTGCAACAGAAGCTACGTAAAGTGTTGCAAAAGAAAGCTACAGCGAAGGTAAACAGAGTTATAGCTGAAGCTGCGCCATAGTAATAGTGGAGTAACATCAAGTGGAGCATTGTGAAAAAATTTGAAGGAGAAAGTACAGCGATAACATAGTGTTCGGTGCAAAAGAGAAGCTTTACAGCATAGTGTTGCAGCAAAGCTACAACATAGTTATAGTGAGCGTTGCCAGTGCTGTAGCAAGAAGTTATAGCCGGCGCTGCAAGAGAGTACAGGAGTAAATAAACAGCGGAGTAAAATTAAACAAAATTCAAGGAGAGTACAGTTACAACATAGTGTTGCGCAGCCAGAGTTTATGTAACATAGTTATAGTGAGTTGCAACAGAAAGTTGCTGCAGAAAGTGTTGGCAAAACAGAGGGTATGAAGCGACAAAACAGAGTCACACCAGGCTACAAATATTAGGATAGAATGTTTTTATGACAATCACATGAAATATATTGTACATAGGATATAGTAGTGACTATGAGACATAGGTCAATTCCCTTAAACCCCTTTTACATTTCTCCTGTGGACTCCATAGCTCCATCGGTGTTTTCTCTGACCAATAAGCTTTGGAACCTTTCATTGAATTCAAATTGATCATGTTTATAAGTCTTTAAAATCGCATGTTAAGTTTACCTTACAACATGAAGAAATCATAGTAATGAAAAACATAAATACAATATACAAGATCAAGTTCAAAGGGTTGGATAATGGGATAATACAAAGACCTAGGTTTCAATGGTGGAAAATGAAAATTCCACAAACAATAAGATTACATTTGTGAAGCCAAAGGATGTAGAATAATTGGCCTCAAGCCATGAACATAAAAATTTCGGCCGATGAAGGTGGTATCCTAATTGTCATCCTCGACCTTCTTGTGGTGGATCAAAGAAGGGTAGTGATGAGAAGAGATTGAAGAATTATCCTTACCGCAGGACTCAAAAAGAAGAAGAAACTAATCGTACAAGGGAAAGAAGGAGAATAATTACCTTTCAAAGGTTTTCAAACAATACATCCTTGTTTGTCACCACTATGGGAAGAAAGGCCATAGCACTACTAACTATTGGTAATAAAGGTATGTTCATTATGTGGGAAGAAATACCATCAAGTGGCATCTTGTTGGGAAAATAAACCATGTGACACAAGATATGCTTATTTCAAAGGAGGAATATCCATTGAGTTGATATTTTAGTTATTACATATTCTCACAACATGGCGCGTAATTCTATCCCTATGGTTGATTGTACTAGTCACAAAAGTGTACAAATTCAGTAAAAATGATTAAATTTAGAGAGCTATAACATTCAACCCAAACCCAAACATTGATGCAGAGAATGAGGGATATCGAGTTTATAGCGAGTTGCAGCAGAGTAATAGTGAGTAACAAAGAGTGGAGTAACAACACAAATTCAAAGGAGAAAGCATACATAACATAGTGTTTCAGCGAAGTTACAACATAGTTATAGTGAGTTGCAACAGAGTTACGTAGTATGCTGCAATAGGTTGCAGTTACCGTGAGTAATAGTGAGTAACAACAAGTGGAGTAACAACACAAAAATCAAAGGAGAAAGCACAATTACAAAGATAGTGTTTTACCGAAGCCACAACATAGTTATAGTGAGTTGCAACAGAGTTACATAAAGTGCAGAGTTATAGCCAGTTGTAGCAGAGTAATAGTGAGTAACAACAAGTGGAGTAACAACACAAAATTTGAAGGAGAAAGTATAGTTACAAGATAGTGTTGCGGCAAGAAAGTTACAACATAGTTATAGTGAGCTGCAACAGATTTACAGAAAGTGTTAAGTAAAAGAGAGTTGAAGGCTGAAGTTAAAAGTAGAGTCATAATTGCATTGTCATAAATATTAGGATAGAACGCTTCTATGACAATCACATGAAAGATATTGCACATAGATATAGTAGTGACCATGAGACATATAGGTCAATTCCCCCCTTAAACCCTTTACATTTCCCCTCTGGTGGACTCATAGTTCCATCAGTTTTTTCTCCAACCAATAAGCCTTGGAACCTTTCTTTAAATTCAAATTGATCATGTTTATATGTTTTTAAAATCGCATGTTAAGTTTACCTTACAACATGAAGAAAATCATAGTAATGGAAAAACATAATTACAATATAAGCAAGATCGAGTTCAAAGGGTTGATAATGGATATTACAAAGACCTAGGCTTCAATGGTGGAAATGAAAATGCCACAAACAATAAGACTACATTTGTGAAGCCAGTTGACAGAATAATCATTTGCTCATCAACGTAAAAGTTTCAATCGATTAGCTGTGGTATCCCACTACCACCTTAGCCTTCTTGTGACAGATTGAATAAGGGTAGTGATGAGAAGAGCTCAAAACCTTATCCTTTACCGTGACTCAAAAGAAGAAGAAATCCAATCAACAGAGGCAAGAAGGAGAATAAGACCAAAGGTTTGCATCAAAATAATACATCTTTATTTTGTCACTACTATGGGAAGAAAGGCCATAGCACCACTAACTATTGGTAATAAAAGGTATGTTCATTATGTGGGAAGAAATACCATCAGGTGGCATCTTGTTGGGAAAATAAAACCATGTGAAACAAGATATTTTTATTTCAAAGGAGGAATGGCCACTGAGTTGAGTTCAATTTGCATCAAAACTTGCATAGAATAAATATCAAAGGATAAGCTATCATTTGAAGTTAATATTATCATTGGCATTTTGGTCTTGAGAAATCTTATGAGAATTAGAGGGTTGTATAAACTATTTTTGTGAGCATATTTAGAGATTGGCCAATAAAACTAAAGCCTGCAAACACATATTCACATTCTCGTTACCTTTTGGTTGAGGCTAAGAGTCCATTGAATATCACTACATAGACCAAACTAAAATTTAGTTGGTTGTTGGAGAATGCTACCAATTGCAAATGCATTGGGTTGAGTTCTACACATTTTGAGAGAAAGCTATACAAGGACATTATATTCCTTTTCCCTTTTATTTCACACTTATATTCTCTTCCAAATATTTCTAAAAAGTCCCGAGGGATACGAGAAATGTTGTGTTTAGATGACATTGAAATCAAGGGAAAGAGGCTAGGAAGTCAAGAGATAGGAGAAAGAGGTCATACCATTTCCTTCAACTGTGTGCCCTCCTCCAGTGCAAAAATGTGTTCCCTCTCTCCTCCTTTGTAAATCATGTGCCCTAGCCTCTAAATTGTGTGCCCTCCTCCTCTCAAGAATGTGGTTCTAGCCTATGTAAATCATGTTCCCTTCTCCTCTACAAACTGTGTGCCCTCCTTCTTCTCCCTCCAAATCATTCTCTAAATCATAACCCGTGTGCTCCAAATCCTACTGCACGCAAGTGATAATGGTCGGAATGTGGTGTGCACGCATGGAATGTGGTGGCGGATCGGTGGGTGCATGTGGACTGTGGAGTGATAATGTTTGTGGATTGTGTGTATTTCCTTTGCAACAGTCCGCACAATTTTGAACTGAATTTAAATTTAATTTTTTAGTGAGAATTCCCAAAAATCCATTAGGAATATTGTCATAAGTCATAGTTCCTCATTATTGATAGGAACATTAATCGTGGAACATTTTCACTGTAAAGGTTTGACACATTTTAAGTCTACCCAAATCATCAAACAAAAAGTGAGTTGATTAGGATAGAATTTACCTCACCGAAAATTAACTAGCCAAAAGTTGAATTTGTCGACTTATTAATCCTCACCCCATAAAATATATTTTCATATTAGACATTATAATGAAATTATATTAATAGGCTGACATGTACATGAGAAGGACATAGGGTGGATTCATGTTGCCATTCACTCACACTTATTTCACCAAATCTTCTTTATACTACGGATGAGATGTGTAACTTAAAATAACCAAATAAAGATTCAACCTTCCATCTTGAGACATATGGGATAACTCACAATAATCCAAAGAATTAGACCCCAAACCCGTGTTGGAAAATCATTTAGTTCAATCTCCATTAAACCAAACTAGCCATACCCTGAGGTGAAACCTAATGGGTACGGGATTACGGCTATGCAAACTTGATTATTATATACAAGAATGAAAAATGGAAGTTAAAACACAAGAATGATGATTTCAAGACTTGAATAGTGTTTTTAAAAGGATGAATTACTATTGGGTATTGGTCACATATAATGTTCCAATCTCACAATATAGGGTAACAAGGATTAATTTATGGTACCAAATTGTGTCCATCACTGAGTGCATCCCTTAAGAATGTATTTTAAGAGTGTCACTTATTATGCATCGCTTCAATGTGTAAATATGTCATCAATTATGGTGCATCAAATATGTTCCTCGCTTATGTGTGAAAAGTTATGATACATCTATTATGTATGTCAATCAATATGGTGCATTGTCACTTCCATGTGTCACTTTAGGGCATCACTACAATGCGTCACTTATCATGTATAGATCATGTGTGTTTCATGTGTAATTAATTTCTATGGTGCATTTCTCTCAGCTGAGCTTGGAAAAAATTCAAGGACATCCGACAGTATACTTGAGGGAATCCGAGACCTCGAATTTCATGACAAAAAAAAGCTGAGGGCATGGGAAAAGGCTATTTGAGGGCTACTGAGGGCATGGGGAAAGGCTATTTGAGGGCCATTTGGGGAATGGGAAAGGAAAGGAAAGGCAAGGCGTTGGCATTTTAACACACACCTAAACTTGGGGAAGGGTGGGGTTTAGGGTTTAATTAAAACAAGAGTTGGAAAGTATGAATTAATTGAAGTCCCTTATGAAACAAGAGTTGGAAAGTATAAATTAATTGAATTAAGTGGGGTTAGGGTTTTAACACATATCTCACTTATGAAACAAGAGTTGGAAAGTAGAATTAATTGAAGTCCCTAGTTTCTTTGAACTAATCCCACAATTTTAACAAATGTTTCATGGCATAATTGATGATGGACATAACTACATCATTGGCATGATTTTAGGTTAGTCACGCAGAGTTCTTCTTTGGTTTCGAATAATATTCTACTAAACAGGGGCAACCACGGAAGGTGGAAGCTCTAATTATGCCTCTCAAGACATCAACAATTTCAATTTCCCCATACCTAATTTAAAATTATAAAGAAAATGTATCATATACCATATTATACACAATATAAAACATATAAAGATCATATAAAGATATAAACACATACCTTGCTTTTATTTTCAACATGAATTAAATATCACCATTTTTCTTTCATCCAGCTCAAAAATCTATATCGATCCGTCTTAATCGAGCACAGAAAGGCTCATTCCTATCAACTGTTGGCATGTGTTATATTCTGTATGTGTGTGTGTGTGTGGGCGCTAGATATGACAACCCTATTCCGACGCATCCCTTCCACCTAGAGTTCTCGTCAGAAGGCCAGAAAGTGCTTTCCTAGTCCTAGGGGCAAGTATGCCCCCCTAGGTTACTTCAAGTAGCGTCGGGCAGCTACTAATATTTTTTTTAAGCGGTTTTTGCTATTTTTAGCGGGATTTGCTAACTAATCCCCGGATTAAGGGATTAGGGTTTTGCATTCTACAAAATACCTAAAAACATTGAAGATATTGTATGGTGAATGGTGAAATTTGATATAATGAAAATAAGAAAGGTTTTCCCGGTTGAGGGTTTCCGGTATAAAATCTCTGTGTACTCTGTGTATGAGCCATTGATTAATTTTTGTATTTCTTAAGAATATATATGCATTGCTTTACTTCGCATGTTTAAAACTTACATGTGGTATCAGAGCTTGTTTTTGGCTTCAGAGGGACGCCTTTGTTGCTGAGGGTTTGGCTCAGTTTTGATACATCAAGTTTATCTTGGTTCTGTGATAAACCTGGGTTTAGTGGGAGATTTTGCAGTGGAGATTCGAGTAAAGAAAGAAGGAATGGCGAGCTCATCTAGAATCGAGATAGAGAAGTTCATCGATAAAAACTTTGATTTATGGAAGCTCAAGATGGAGGACCTTCTTGTAGACAAAGAACAATGGATCGTTGTGGATCCTGGTACATAGCCTACTGGTACACCATCTACAAGCACACAAGCTACTGGTACACAACCTACCCGTACACAAACTACTAGTACACCAGTTATTGGTATGTCGAAGGAAGATTGGGACAAGTTGGATAGAAGAGCAAGGAGTACTATTTGACTCTGCCTGGCAGATTTGGTGTTGTTGAATGTCTCGGGAGAATCTACAGCCAAGGAACTATGGGATAAGTTAGGGAATTTGTATCAATCAAAGTCCCTGGTAAACAAGTTGTTTCTTCAAAAGAAGTTGTATCATCTTAGGATGGAAGATGGAGATTCTG
>SNQJ01S0098395.1:36735-61017 GCA_010110895.2 Picea sitchensis | reverse complement strand
TGCTCCAGAGTCCATACCATGTCTACGTCCAAACCATAAAATGGTCGACGGATTTACCCCCAAGGAAGTATGGACCCGCGGCTTTGTAATGGAGTCTTCATGCTTCTGTTCATTTGATCAAGTCGTATGACACCCATAACCTTGTATCCATGTCCAAAGCGTGAAAAATAACCATCGTCTAAGGTATAGAAAGGAAGGGGGCGGCCCCATTTAATTTACTTCTATCGTGTGGGCCAACGATATGGTCAACAACTCACGAAAACAATTCGATGGAGGTAAACGGCTATGCAGCTATGTCATTTTATGACCAAGGTGGATCAATGTGAAGTGTAACATCATTAAAATCCCATAGTGTGGATGAAAGGGATATACTACATTAACATGTTTTTTTTTTATTTCATCTCATGCTCCTTTTCACCATATTTGTTATTTAGGTTTTTAGATTTATAAAATAATAACCAACTCTCTTTCACATATATGTTAATGAGGAATAATGGAAGTGATGGACGTTGTCTAGTTGTTCTACGAAATGGTTTTTTCGTCGAAATCCAGCGATATAAATTTACAGGAATCATTATTTTTTGTTGTTCAAAATCCATTTCCAAATGCAAAAATGGATTCAACATGCTGAAAAATACATGGGGCACTCAGATTATACATAAATAATCACTCAAATCTACGAATCTAACAATTTCTCGTCGGATTTTGGGTAAATGTCCCCGGAAAAAATCCTCATTGCGTAGAACGTTTAGCCTACGGCGAAGTGATGTCTCCTTGCCAAAGTCATAATAAAAGAAGTCATGAGATGCACAAGTGCCACACTAGGATAAAAATGAAGAACATTGTCCACCATAACACCAGAGACAACATAAGCCACTTCTCATCCAGTGTTAGTAACATCCTCCACCAACATCCCAACCTTCAGAAGGCTAGGATAATGCATACCAACCTGCAAAAATTTGAAGCATATGATCAAAATCACATGTGCAATCCTCATGCAATATGGTGGGTAACAAGACCAAACTCCAGGGATTTTCACCAAGTATTTGGATGTTGAAAAATATGTAAAATTCTAGGATAAACTTGGTATTAGTAGATTGACCATTAAGGGAGAGTGTTAAAGTAATTATCATATTATAATGGTTAATTAGATATTAGACATAGGCATTAATAAAGTGACTTTGAGGTTAGGTTATTGTATGCTTTTATGCTTTATTTCACTTTAGTGTGTTTTATTGGTTCATACAACATTCACAAAATGGATTTGACTTAACTAACTTGTAACCATTTATAAGAAAGATTTGGCTTTCTCAATATTAATGCAATCTTGGTTTTCTTTACATGTTTGCATTATTGTTATAATATATTCATATAATAATAATAATTTAATATGAATATGTGGTATTTTTTTATGTTGCATTTATGAATGATTTCATGAAGTGAACTGTTATCCCCAATTTCTAGGGATAACTAAGGATATTACGTCTCGAGGCCCTCAGGTTGCAAACATGGAGTACCAAGAGACAGATGACTTACATCGTCCCCATGCACAGACGGAGACCCACTTCACTGCCACATATCTCATGTCCATCACGATGGCATCAACCACATCAACTTGCTTCCGGAAGACGATGGGTCTTGCTCCATGAGGTACAAGTCAAGTATTGTGGTAAGTATCACTTTAATATTTCAGGCATTTGATTATGTTGCATTTAAAGCTACTTTTGATTATAGAATGTTTACTTGGAAGTTATGCTCTTTGCCCTGTTTCACCTTGGTGGTTGACATTGTGCCCTAGTAAGTGGTCACCCTTAGGGTTGGGTTTGCTACTCAGAGGTCTCCTTGACAATTCATCATGCCACTCTCGATCATACTTATCATTTTTCATCACTTCACCCCTTGTTTTTCTCCTTATCTTTTGAGATTTTCGGGTGTATTGACCCAAGAAGGGATTGTACCTCATTTCATGGGAAGAAGGGGTTGCAGGTCCAGAGGTTTGTAGCTGGAAAAATATTAAATCCAATCATAAACCTTATAGATGCTTTCCCAGGATCCCAAGAACAATGAAATGTCTCTCATAAGAAACTGATGGGACCCGTGAAAAATAACAATATAAAAATGCCAACCAAGGTAGAGCGTGTGTGGGCAATGATTTTCATGCTTAGGTAGAATTCCCACACATTTTCTTCAACTTGGGGAAGCATAATGTGACAAGGGTAGAGTCGGGGTGGGAAATGTTTTGCATGCTTAAGTAGAAGCCCCACCTCAGATTCAACCTGAAAACATCTTAAAAAACAAAAGGCAATAAATGGGCTTGGAAAAAGGATGAACTGAAAATGAAGGTGCAACACACCCTCTATAAAGGCACCCATAAATGAGACAATACAAACCCATGTATGTCATGAACCCCATGCCCAAAAGTTTTAACCGCCCATCCACTTCATCTTTTCCACATGACTTAGAGAGGTTTCCACTTATGACTCCTCAACTTAAGGAATGATTCACCCAATAGGTCACTTTTTCAACCCTCTCATACCTAAACTTGGAAAATTGCATGGGGTCTTTGAGCACCTATTTAATTTGATGAGGTAGTTTTTGATGTACATGCTTGAATGGATCTTAAATTAAATATGATTTTACTTGCCATGATGCTTTGAATTGAGATCTTTGGAGGGTGCACTTGTCTGTCTTTGTAGGACCTTGACTGGTGGGTGATTTGGAGGAACAAGCCCAGCTTTGGCCTTCATTGGGGCAAGAATCCCATAGATTGGATGCCATGACCCACACCTTGGGACCAACTTGATGAGGGGCGTTGTCTTTAGAGGCAACAGAGGACACCTTGGACAGTGACATCTAGCCTTCTTCAATCCCAACAACCTCCTTGGGAGTTCTTATACCATGTTTCTAGGTTTGACGTCTTGCTTGGGGCTAGGGCATGTGGTGGTGAAGATGGACACTTGGCACATTTTGATGGAAGACCCCTTGCGGTGAGGAGACTTTTGACTGAAAGACACATGACCTTTGGAGGCCTAGCGCTACCTTCTCCAACCTCAACAATTTTCTCCAAGTTCCAAAATGTTTCCTTAAAGGGGTGACGTCGTGTCTTTTTAGGGTTTTTCTTTGTGTAAAACAACTTTATTTTCAGAGATTTGTATAGATAAGAATCATTTCATTTCATTTTATAACATAACTCTCTCATCTTGGAGAATATATTTGGTTGAAATTTCCGCCCTCTTTGGGAAATTTGGATATCTCTCTCTTGTGCAAATGTCTTTTGGTGATTTCTCTTGGTATATTGTGGAGCTAAGGTGGTGCGCACATCTTGGAGGCTTACTCTCTTGCTTTGTGGTGGAATTTACTTGGTAAACTAGGGTTTGATATTGCATCTGATGGAATGGTAAGGAAATTTCTACATCTATTGGTGTTTTCTTCTTGTTCCATGCTATTCTTGTTTAAAACCCTAGGAGGAGTATAAGTGCATACACCCCAAAACTTCATCTCATTGCTAGTTGACAAATCATTTTAACCAAGGTTGCTAGGAGGAGTACAAGGGTGTACACCCTCCTAGATTTACCTTAGTTTGATTTGCATGCCCTAGGGAGTAAAAGGACTTACACCCCTAGGGATATTGTGGATCTAACTCACACATCGAAGACTCCATTTACCCAAATAATAAAGGCACTAATCTGAAATTTGCATTGGAGAAATAAATTGCTTGCATTGGGTAACATGATTTTATGAGATTTTCAAATTGTTTGAAGTGGAATCAATTCTATGCTCTACTAGTTTGTTTAAGCCACTAGGGTGTCCTCTTTAGCCAAGGATATCTTATTGTTGTTATAAAATTAAAGCTACAACCATTAGGGTTGCAGCGAATTGCTCTTAAACGTTTACTTATGCTCTCTTTTCAACTGTCAAAATTTGTTAGAAAGTTTCCATAATAATCTACTTGACATTGTGCATATTTTGGGTGTTTTACTTGCAACTTTGAGTGGTTGGAATTTTCTTCTGTAGCAATATTTTTCTACATTCATAAGGTTGTTATAATATCTCTGCAATAACATCTTTGAACAACCCTATATTTTTGCTAAAGTCTTGTCTTATCTCACTGGAGTTATACTAGTCATTGCTAGCTTCTCTCTTGCATCTTTAACTAGACTTTTAGTAACGTATTTAGCAACTTTGTGTAATGTTCCTTAGCAATTTTGGCTAGGAACTAGGGTTTGTTGTTGTTTGTAGTTGTTTGATTTTTGTAGGTTATGATTACAGAAAAGTGTGTTGAAGAGTTTTGCTAGGATTTTTATTGCATTGAAGACATAATAAAAAGATTGAAACATTGTGCAAGGAAAGAAAGACATAAAAAAGATAGTAAGCTTCATATCTTACCTTTATTTAATATTATAAGAGATCCTCATACATGGATTTGTAGATCTGATACAATAGAGAATATATTGAGACCCTAAGTCTTCACCCACTAAATATAGTTGGTTACAAGATTAATTTCTTTCCCTTCCTGAATAGAAGCCTTCATATCTCTGTTGGTACGGCCCTGGATGGTTGGATCTGGAACTGGTACGGCCCTAACTGCTTGGAAATGCTCAATATTTCAGCCTCCTAGTAAATGGCCTCCAAACTATACCAAAATACCCTCAAATTGTAGATCAAGGGCTATAGAGTATGGATGATCCAAGTTTAAGTGAAACCCCCTAATGTTTCCTTCAGATCTAAGAGTATCCTCAATGGGAGTTGCGCCCTCCTTCAAAAATTCATCCAGATCCAAATAAAATCATCCACGAGGAAAACCCTTGGTGTAAAGGCTGCAAACGGGCGTTATAAACCTAGCAATAGACCTCCAATAGTGGAGAAATGCATATCAAGTCTCCTCCAAGCAAATCAAGCTTCTTCTCTTCCAATGGTGCACTCTACTGCTGGAAAACCATCATATATATACATCAAACTCCAAATATTGCATGTTGAATACCTGTGACTGGATTAGAATGGTGAGGGAGGGATCTTTCACCTCCTTGGCCAAGCTTGAACCAGGAATAGAGGAATCGTTCACCTCCTTGTTGGTTTCTAGGGTTTGTTCACTCAAAACCCTCAAAACGTAAGCTATCAAGCTCAAGAGTGAAAAGTGCAAGTGAATAATGATAATTGGATAGTGAAAAGTGTGCCCTCCTCTTTCTTTTATACCTCCTTTTTCTAATGTGTCATTGAGTTTTTTTTTCTCACTAGCTAAGGTTTTAATTTAATTTTCCTTACAGTCACTTAATTCTTCCTTAGCCTTTTACCAATGTCACTTTAATAATATTAATAACTTTAGATCTCTTAGTAAAAAAACCATACTTCCCTTCCCCTTATTTGTCTTGGACTATAGTCTACAGGGGTAGCTAGACTACTACATCCTTGAGCTATTGTGTCAATGAGAAGGGGATATTACAGTCTCCCCTACTGGAAATTGCTTGCCCTCAAGCAATCCAGAACCAGTTTCTTGCAATATTTTTTCACTTTCCCAAGTAGCATCTTCTATAGGAAAATATTTCCATTTAACCAAATATTATTTAATTGCTCTACTCTTTAGTTGTTTCACCCTGGTTCCTAAGATCTCCTCTAGTATTAAGTGTAGATTCCCTTCTTCATCAACTGGTGGCAATGTCTCATTGACTAGTACATATTGACCCAATGCTCTTTTCAAACATGACACATGGAAAAAATTGTGGATTTTACTCCCTAGGGGCAATTTCAATTCACATGCCACTTCTCCAATTCTTCTTTGCACTTCATATGGACCATAGAAGCATGGTTGTAATTTCTCGGCACCACTCTTCTTGATAGATGCTTGTTTGTGCGTTGCAATCTCAAGTACACTAGGTCACCAAATTCAAAAGTGTGCTCCACCCTTTTCCTATATGCATATAACTTCTGTTGGTTTTGCGCTCTATGGAGATTGTCCTTGAGTTCTCTGATGATGTCTTCATTAACCTGTATCCACTCCTTTTCATTGGGAGCCTTGATTTCCCCAAATACAATCTCCTCAGAAGTAAGAGGATCATAATTGTATAAAGCTTTAAAGGGGGACATGCCAATGGACATATTGTAGGTGGTATTGTAATAATACTCCCCTAAGTAAAGCCATTTGACCCAAGATTTTTGTTTTCCTGCTACATAATTTCTTAGGTAACCCTCTATCCATTTGTTGACAATTTTGGTTTTCCCATCAGTTTGGGGATGGTAGCTAGTGATAGGAGTCAATTCAGTGCCCACCAATCTAAACAGTTCATGCCAAAAGATACTCATGAATTTGTTGTCCCTATCTCTAACAATGTTCTTAGGTAAGCCATGCATCCTAAAGAAATCTCTGAAGAATAAATCAACTACCCGTGATACGTTGTAGTCCATAAAGATGGAAAATAAATGACTGAACTTGGTCAATCGATCCACAACTACAAATATGCAGTCCTTACCTTGCGCTCTGGGAAGACTTGTGATGAAATCCATTGAGATACCCTCCCATTTCTTCTATGGTATTGGAAGGGGTTGTAAGAGTCACGTTGGATGAGAGTGTTCATCTTTATTCTGTTGGCAAGTAGCACATTTCTTGATGTAGTGAATAATGTCTCCTTTGAGTCCTTTCCAAGAGAACCTTTCTCACACCTATCTTTATGTCTTAAGGAACCCTTGATGACCTGCTATTGGTGCATCATGGAAGGCTTGGAGCACCTTTCTTTTGAATGTATATCCGGGTACCAAATAGTTCCTTCCTTTGTAATAAATGATGTCATTTATGACCCTATACCTATCATACTGTAGTTTCCCATCCATCAACTCACATGCAAACCTGTTCTTTGAGTACTCCACCAACAACTGTGGTTTCCAATCTTTTGTCATAGAATATGTTGAAGGTCTTCTTTATAGGGCATCCACAACTACATTATTCTTTCCTTTGACATATTCAATATCAAAATTGTAAGCTTGAATATTTATTACCCGCTTTTGTTGTCTCTCATTCAAATCCTTCTGAGATAAAAAGTACTTGAGGCTATTATGGTCAGTTCTTACTACAAATTTCGCTCCAACTAAGTACTGTTTGAATTTGGACAAATCATGCATTATGGCCAGCATCTCTTTGTCATATATTGTGTAGAGAAACTCAGGGCCTCTTAACTTACGTCTCTCATAGGCAATGGGATGCCTATTTTKCATAAGGAAAACCCCTACTCTTGCTCCTGATGCATCACATTCTAATATGAAAGGTTGAGAAAAATCAGGTAGGGAAAGTACCAGGAAAGTACTCATAACCTTATTCATTTTCTCAAACATGACCTGTKCTTCATTACTCCAAGTGAAATCCCCTTTATTTCTTAAGTCTGTAAGAGGAGTGCAAATCTAGGAGAATCCCTAGACAAACTGTGTGTAGTAGCTGCAAATACCAAGGAACCCTTTGAGTTCTGTGAGTTTCCTTGGGGTAGGCCAAATGATGATAGCTTGTATTTTTTCTTGATGAACCTGTACTCCTTTTCCCCCAATAATATTTCCTAAGCATAGAACGTCGGTCATACCAATATCACACTTAGACTCTTTAGCATATAAGGACTACTCCTCCATGATGCCCAAAATTTCATACACATGCCTTAAATGGCCCTCCCGCGTCTTTCTATAGATTAGTAAGTCATCAAAGAAGACAAAAAAATATTTTATTAGTTTCTTATTGAACACATGGTTCATACATGAATGAAAGGTGTCATGAGCATTGGTGAGGCCAAAAGGCATCACATGAAACTCATAGTGGTCGAAATGACATCTAAAAGCAGTTTTATGTACATCTTGCTCTCTCATCTTGATCTGATGATAGCCTGAGCGCAGATCTATCTTAGTAAATTAAACTGCACCATGAAGCTCATTCAACATTTCATCAATCTGGGGAATGGGATACCTTTTCTTAATGTTCCTTTTGTTCAATGATCGATAGTCTATGCACATGCGCATGGTTCCATCATTCTTTTTACCAATATGACTGATGATGTGAATGGACTTGAACTCAGCCTAATATGTCCCATGGCTAACAATTCCTTGATAACACTCTCTATCTCATCTGTATGCTTCTTTGGGTGCCTATAAGGTGTAGTAATGATCACCTTGGCCCTTTCTTCCAATTTTATAATATTCTCAAACCCTCTATCTGGTGGTTGTCCTAGAGGAATAGGCTCAACGACTCTTTTGTAATTGTGAAGTATTTTTTGTATATTTGGAGGATATGGCTTGTTTATATTGCCCTTCATATCCATATTAAAGCATTTGGTTGCATAAGTTATCTCCTCTCGCTTGAATATGGCATGCATCTTCTTTTTTGTCACCACCCTTGGTGAATCCCCTACCATTCCCTTAAGTGTGACTCTCCTTCCTTCCTCTATGTTGAAAGACATCTCCATTGTTTTTTAGTTGGTCGTGATAGGTCCCAAAGTGTTAAGCCACTACACACCTAGGATGATATTGGTGTCAAGAATGTCTACCACATAAAAATCCTGTGTTAAGGTGTATCAGCCTAGAGTCAAGCTCATCTGTGGGATGTACCTATCAAAATCTATAGCATGACCCCTTGCTAACTCAACCAAGAACCCTTCAAACTCTACTGTGGGTAGATGTCTCCTCTCCACCATGGATATATAAATGAAGTTATGGGAGGCTCCTCCATCGATCAATATTGTTGCCCTTTATCCATGAACAACTCCTTTTATTCTGAATGTATTAAATTTCGGCACCCCACTCATAAAAGCAATAGTGACCCTTTTAAGGCCTCTATCTGGGGGCGAAGGTTCTTCATGACCTTGTGCTTATAAGGCTTCTTCTTCCTAGAGTTTTTCCTACATAGTATGGATAGCTCCATCCTATTCATCATTTTACTTCTCATCATTGTCATATACTACCTCAATGTAGCGGATTTTTCCCTTGCCTAAACATCTATGTCCTGGCTTCTAAGAGTCCTTGCAAGTGTAACATAGTTGCTTACTTCTTAGATATTTTCTTGTAGCTTCATCTAACTTCCCCTTGCCTCTGTCCATTGGTCTAGTGTCATGGCCTCTCAGAATAATGGGTGGCTTGGGTGTAAATCTATTTTTATTAGCTGCTCCAACTAAATCCCTGGTGCGCTCAATGTAATCCTATAAGGTTATAGGCTTGAAATTCTTGACCCACCCTCTCATTGGTTCTGTCAATCCATCTATAAACAACATAAGTAATTTAGATTCTACCACATCTGGAACCATCATTAATACTCTTTGCAACTCTTCAATAAAGGCCTCAGATGAACTTGTTTTCTTAAGCTATGTAAGCTCCCTGAAATGTCGATCTGCATCTCCCTTGTCAAATTTGTCAATGAGCCTTTGAGTGAACTCTTGATAAGAAGTGATACGTCCATGGACCAAGGTGTTTATTCGATGGAACCACAATTCATGTGCCTTCCCCATTAGATACATAGTTGTAAATTTGATATCTTCCCTTTCCTCCATAGGATTCAATTGGAGGTAAGAATCCATCTTTTATACCCATGTTGTAACCTGGAAGTGATTCGATCCATCAAAAGTGGGTGGCTCCATTTTCCCAGGCTTTTGTCCAAGTTCACTAACACCTCTGTAGTGCTCCTTGGATCTTATTTTCATATTCAGATGTAAATACTCTCCCATAGAGACATGTCTCATGAATTATGTGCTCATGGAATTGCATTCCCTGTCTGCAGTTTCCCACTCTTCACCCAAACGTTTTGAATCCAAGGCATTAGCTTCCCTCCTTTTTGTATCTAGGAAGGTAGGCATGTACGACCTAGGGGTGGTTCTATTGATTGTGTGAAAAGGAATCGATGCTCCTCCATCTGACCTATATTTATGGATTCCTCATGATTCCTGTTATCCACCAAGTTTCACTAGAATGGACTTCCAGGGAGCCGCCAAAGATTGAACATTTCCATGTTCAAAATTCAGAGTTCATAAGTTCATCTGGTCAATAAGACCAACCTTTTTTCACATTTTCGATACCCTCAGGGGAATTGTAATAACATATGTTTCATGATGAACTTGTAAAAGGTATTATCCACCTTCGACTTAGGCATGATTTGTTATGCTGGAGTGTTTTTTTCACTTGTTAATTATATTTTGTAGTCTAAAGGCAATTTATAATTTCCGAGTTGTTTCACTCAATTTATCCAAAGTTGGAGTATATACTAATGGTTAGGCATTAGCATGGATATAATCCTAGTTTCCAATGTATATTACCATGTTAAACATCCTCCTAAAGTTTTATGGAAATGTGCTAAGCCCCCCTTAGGATTTTTTAATTTTTTCAGTTAATTAATTTTTTTCTGCAAAACGAGAATTTTTAATTAAAAATCAAAGTTGTAATAAAAAAGTGATACTATGGGACTTCATTTGCTTTGGGGGTGCTCATTTTTGGACCTAGAGCATCCACATTACCTAAGTATCCACTTTTGTGAGTAAAATTAGTGATTTTAATCACTAAAATGTCAATTTTACTCAAAAAACCCAAAAAAGACATAAAAATCAAGAAAAATCAGCAAACCTATTTTTTGGGAAACATGTCCCGGACATGTTGTGAGATGAATCTACCTTTTTTTGAGTTAATAAAGGTGTGTTGACACATGTGGAGGATTCATGGGTAAATGAAGCACATGTTTTATTTTATTTGGAGATATCACAAAGAAGAGGTGCGCCCCTCTTGAGGAGAGGTGATGCATTCCTAGAGATGATTGCCCACTTCTTGAGAGGTGGTGCCCTCTCCACTCTTAATATCTCATGTGTGGAAGCATAGGGGAGTTAGGAGAGAGGTGGCAGCCCAAACTCATACTCTCCAAGTGGTGCGCCCTCCCTCCTTGAGAAGTGTGCCCCTCCTCCTATAAATAAAGCACTTTGTCCCTTGCATAAGTTAGTTGGAGCTTGGGATTTGTGCCATTGTACTATTGTTGTATCATTAATA
Source organism: Picea sitchensis (assembly GCA_010110895.2). NCBI lineage: Eukaryota > Viridiplantae > Streptophyta > Pinopsida > Pinales > Pinaceae > Picea > Picea sitchensis. The sequence goes on along the minus strand of SNQJ01S0098395.1, from coordinate 50,034 downwards.
TTGTTGGAATAAAAAGGATTTGGAGGCTACATTGGTGTCTACTTTCATGTGTGGAGCTTCTATGTCCAATGCTTAATTGTGAGGTATAATTTGCTTATGTGTATTTTTTGTCTTTATTAATTATTGTATGCCTTCTAAGAGGAGTTATCTCCTAATTGGGTACGATTGTAAACTTGTTTGTTTATTGATCTTAATGTTTGTTTACAAGTGATAGCTTTAGTATGCATGTTCATTTCGGTTAATTCTCATGCTTATTTCAAAATTTCTTTGTAAGTAACATCATATGTTTAACAAATTGTTGGCAAGGAACCTCTAAGTATATTTTGCATATCTCACACTTGAAGAGGAGGGTAGGCATCGGTTGCACTTACCTCACCCTTCAATATTTCAAGGAGACATAGCCCCTCTTGTAAATCCATCAACAAAGACTCCATTTGCCCAATTTCCAAGGGTTTCAAAGCACTTTTCTTCTTTCTCCTTCTCCTCTTTTAAATTATTAATTTGGGTTACTTTCAATTCATGAAAAGTAAATCTTTCTAATTTCAAGATAAATCTTAAAGTTATCTTTCCTTTTGCATGATAAGAGCAAGTAGATTAGATCTATCTAGTTAGCTTGCAAATCTACTTCTAGTTTCAATTTTCTTGAATTTTTTTAAGGTTGAAAGTAGTTTTAATTTCTAAAGAGTGTTGAAGTAATATCTTGGCATATTTGTGATATTATTTTATGTTTTGGGACAACAAGTAATATCAGAAAGAAAAGGGCCTTTTCTTTCTTGTTTAACTCACTTTTTTTGTAGATTTTATTCTAGTTTACTTAGCCAATTTTTTGTAAATTTTATGTACATGTACTAACATTTTTTTTGAAGGGTCTTCAATCACGTTTTGAACATCTTTGCCCAAATTAACTTGTTGTTTTATGCAGGTTGTTGAATAAACAAGGGGATATTTTGGCCAATTTTGGCTAAATTGGAGCATTTGGGACTTCCAAGAGCACCTAGTTTCTTCCTAGTTGTAAATTTTCATTGTAATAAACCCGATCCATCTTTATAAGGGTCCACATCTCTATTTTAAAGAGATCACAAGTCTCTTCAAGAGAATTTGTAACCTAGTTAATAAAATAAGTGAGCCAAGGGAAGGCATGACTTTATGTTCCCCCCTAGGGGGTTGGTGTTGTGGTTTTGGAGCAAGTTTCTCAATCTTTATTCTTTCATTGCTTTTAAGTTGCAACAACAAACACATAGATTATATTTCAAGTTGGAAATTAATACTTTAATTGCTAGATTAGTTTTCCCTTTTTTGAAAAGTAGAACACTAATTGCTAGTTTAGATTTTATTTCATGCAATTTCAAAGTTGGCAATAAACCGTCTCCTCGGCTCCTCCAAAGAGGATGGTCAGTGAAGACTAGTAATTATAAAACATTTAATTTCAGTTATTTATTTTCTTGTTTAAAATAAACAACTCCCCTCAGCTCTCGGTGTGGTTCCTTACCCTTCCAGTTGCGAGCTTGTCTCAATCTTCTGGGAGTAAGTATCATACACGTTGGGTTGGTCAGTGGTGATATATTAATAGGGAAATCCTTAAGAAACTTTTCTTTAGTGGAAATGTAAGAGAGTTTGTGTAAGATATCTGGCGGGAACTTTGAGAACCAGGTTCTTCATGTCGAATCTCCCACATTCTCTTGGGCTTGTGTGTAAAATCAGAGGGACCTCTCTGTTGGATATTCGACAAGCTCAACCTCCACTTTAGGGTTTTCTAAAGGGCCAAATATAGTTTAATCAAACACTTTATTTTCATGCAATAAAATTGATCTCATTAACCTACCATCAATAAATCCTAATTAAACACGCAATCTACATTGCCCACAATACTTTTAAGGAACTGGTCTCAATTCTACTTTTACAAAGCCATTTGTATAAAGCATTTTATTTTCAGTCATTTACTTTGAAGGAACTTTAATTTTACTTGCATCTAACATTGTCTCAAGTATCCTTTAATGAAAGTATCTTTATGTATCTTGTGGTGATTAATTGATCTGTGTATGATTTAGAATAGATTTGCTTTATATATATTGGTTAATGCAATAAACTCCTAGAATACTAGTTGCTTAGATTCCATTTTAATCCTTAGATTATTTTATTAGTGACTACCCCTCTTGGCTTCGCTAGGATTTGGCCTAGACAGAGGAGTTGAGGATTAGGTGACAACACCTTAATTCTCACTTGCCCCCAAGGACACATCGAGTGGATTGAAGATTTCTTCCATGTCTCCCAGGTGTGTATAAGGAGACAACATTTTGGCATCGTTGTCGGGGATAAATCTTTCTATTCCCGGAATACAACCTTGTTTTCCTTTTTGTTTGTTTTACTTAGTTTTTTATGCTTGTAGTTTATCAGAATTAGACACGATCATCTGACGTCTCCACTTAATTCCAATTTGACTAAGTATTCTACAAGAAGGAATTCAGAAGGCCTAGTTGACTCCATTCCTTAAACTGAACAGGTTTATCGAAGGAGGTTAGACAAAGCCTCTTCTCGTAGAATCCTTAGTCATTTAGGATTTGAGTCCATTTATGATACCCATTTTCTTTTTGTTAATAATAGTTTTAATTCATAAATGAAAATTTATGATCCTTGTTATTTTTCAGCAATTAGTAATTATCCTCATGCAATTCCGGAAAAAGAAATAGAAAAATTACCTAGTTTTCAAGTAAATAATGATATTTCTGCTAAAATGCATGTCAAATCCTTTATGAGATGTATTAATAAGTGGTGTGGTGCACATGACCACGAAGATGTAAGAATAAAGAACTTTGTTCTTTCCTTAGAATATGATGCTTCAGACTGGTATGAAGACATGCCAAACAACACTTTCAAGACCTTGAAGTATCTCCTAGATGCCTTTACTGAGAAATGGGGGGAGAAAAGAGATCACCGTCACCTATTGGCAGCCCTCAACACAATAAGGAAGAATGAGAATGAAACTATGGATGAGTTTAATAAGAAATTCAATGAATTAGTTTCAAGCATGCATATAGACATCAAGCCTCCAGACAGTGCTATCTTGATATACTACATTGAGGCATTTGGTGGGGAAATGAGGTATCAACTAAGAGATAAAGAACCCACCAACATCAAAGTAGCTCAAGAAACAGCTAACAAGATTGATAAAAACATGCAAGCGTCAAGAAAGTCAAACCTTCTAAGATTCAAAAGATGTAGTTCTTCTAGATAGTCAGATTCTAAAGAAAAAGCAATAGTTCCTGATAATAAAGATTTGTCTTATGACCCTTTAAAGGCCATAACAAATATGGTTAAAATAATGGAGGCAACTCATGCTACTCAACTTAGTGCTTTGCATAATAGATTGATAGATATGGAGAGGTCCCAGACACAAAATAACAGATTTCGACCAAGGCCTAATAATGAAAGATGGAAAAAGAAAGGTCCTCCTCAAACTGAAAAGGCCACCTAATTAGTTGGAATCCAATAATGTAGTAAATGAGGAAATACCACCCTTTTGTAGATCACGTGAAGACTTTCATGAAGAGTCTACCTGCCCAGTCTTTTGTCAAATAAATGAACAAGGCCTCCCTCCAACAAACAATTTTGTGGGTCAATCAAGAAACTCTAACCACATAAACAACTTTGGTGAAACTCAACCTTTGTCAATGGATTATTGGGTTCAAATGCAAGAAATAAGTGAGCAAGCCAATGGGGTGGTTGAAGAGTATGATAATGTTACAAAGTTGTATGGACACAATACCACAAATGAGCAGATTTTAGAGATGGCAAGACATACAGGAATAGTCTACCAAAGAGAAGGGAGAGATGGTGCAAACACGTCTCAAGTGAACTTTCCCAAGGTAACTAATCCTCCTCCAATTACTGATCTAACTGTTAATTTAGGTAATTGGATTTAAAATGAAAAAGTGTTGGTTCCAGTGTCATATATTTTGGAAATTCCTTCACAAAAGGAAAAACTCCTTAAAGAAATAAATATTCCAAATGATAAAGTGGTTGTTAAAAATCAAGAAAAATAAAAGGAACATCATGAAGATCCTCCAGTGGTTTTGAATAGCACAGAAAGAACCAAAGAAGAGAATCCTCCCTTCTTTGTGTCTCTAGAAATAAATGATCAGTGGATACATAATTGTATGTATGATTATGGAGCTTCATCCAACATTATTACTAAGGGAATTATGCAAAGATTGGGTCTTAAAGTCACAAGGCCTTATCATAATGTGTGTGCCATGGATTCGAGGGAAATTGAAACCCATGGGATTATCATAGATTTGTCAGTCAAGCTAGCTTTCCGCCCATATGTTGATTTCAAAATGGATGTGCTTGTAATTGATGTGCCAGACGCTTGGGGTATGCTTCTCTATAGAAAATGGGGAGCTCACATGGGAGGTTTCCTAAATATGGATTTAACTTTTGCAACTATCCCATACCCTACTCCATCAACTAAGAATTTCAATCTCTTTAGAGAAACAAAAAGAAAGTATCACATAGAAGATCCTAAAGAGCCATTCAATGGGTTCTTATGCCAAATGTCTGACATGGGTAATTTCTCAATTTGTTCAAACTTCCTAGCACCAACTGAAGAAAAATTTATGGATGAAAAGAAAAGTAATAAATCTTGGAAGACTAACTTTGATGGTGCACATTCAAGTTCAGGAAAGGGGGATGGAATTGTTCTAGTTTCACCAACAAGAAAGTCTTACAATTTTGCATTTAGATTAGAGTTTGATGCAACAAATAATGTGGCTGAGTATGAAGCACTTCTACTTGGTATGGAAATTGTAAAAGACATAGGGATAAAAATATTAAAACATCAAGGGTGATTCAGATTTGGTCATTCTCCAGGTAACAAATAAGTTTTCATGCAAAAGTGAAAGATTGAAAAGATACAGAAATGCAATCTGGGATACTATAGAATTATTTGATGATATAGATCTCATTTCAATCCCTAGGGATCAAAACAATTTAGTTGACAGTTTGGCAGTTGCAGTTTCAACCCTCCAACCTTCAGAAGACCTAATAAAAGGAAAATAAAAGTTGGAAATAATATTTAGACCTTCAGTCCCAGATAATGTTGATCACTGGAAAGTTTTCAGAGATGATGAGCAAATCTTAAGATTTATCCATAATGTTTAAGAATTCTCTGGTTTTAATGTCAGTTACAAAGAAGAAGGAAACAATTATATTGAGGAAGATGACCCAATAAAGGATCCAGTCCCTAGAGGAATAACTTCTTTAGAAAAGATCTTTGACATGCATGACATGCATAAAAAGAAAAAAAGTAATAAAAACTGACAGTTACATATAAGTGAATATTGAGACAGAAGGAGTCTCAAGGTGTTGGAAAATATTTAACAGACAATGAATGCTTGTCATTGATGGCAAGTACAACAATGAAGATCGCATGAGTACAGGAGTTCTGTAACAGACAGGCATAAAAACAGGAACAAAATATAAGTTTAGGAAGACCAACAGTGCAACAATGATCCTAGCAGCACAACAATGATCGAAGCGAATGCTTGTCATTGATGGCAAGTACAACAATGAAGATGGCATGAGTACAAGAGGTTTGTAAAAGACAGACATGATCTAAACTGTTGATCAGGCTTGATGAATTCCATCTCTGATCGTTGGATCCCATCCAAAATTCCCGACAGAACGAGGACCGTCAGATCTGAATTTAGACAAGAAGAGCGCGCTGAAGAGGAGGATAGATCTCAGGGGTTCGATCCAAGCACGGGATCCAACCATCGTTGGATCAAGGAGAACCTGCACGTCTTTTAAAGTATAACAAGAAGAAAAGGGGCTCACAAAATCCTGAAAAAAAGAGGACCGTCCATCATCAGGAAGGACACGTGGGGAAAGATCGTAAGTTCACTGACTGGAGAGTCAAAGGAACAAGGTTCCTTAACTTCTCGAAATTGCGATTTAAACTGAGCCGTCAGATCAAAGGTTTGATCTGGACCGTTGATTCCAGTTCTTATCGGAGTTTCGGGGATCGAAAGTTGGACATGTCAAAGATTATTGACATCAAGAATCTCGATATCGCGATATGCAAAATCGCGATGTAATCTGAGCCGTCAAATTAAGGTTGAATCTGGACCGTTGATTCCAGTCCATGTCGAGGTTTCGAAAATTGCGTGATGGAGATGTCAAAGAAACAATGCAACAAGAATTTTGATTTCACGATATGTAAAATTGCGATTCAATCGCAGCTGTTGAATAGAGATCAGATCTGGACCGTTGATCAAACTCCATATCGTTTCGCGGATCGCAACATGGATAGGCAAAGAACCCAATGCATCAAGAATGTCGATTTCACGATATACGAAATTACGATTTAATCGCAGCCATTAAGTCAAGATCAGATCTAAACCATTGATCTAACTCCATATCGGAGTTTCACGAATCGCGACATGGAGAGGCAAAGAACCCAATAAATCAAGAATGTCGAAATCAGGAAATCCCGATTCAATCGTAGCCATTGAATCAAGATCACATATGGACCATCGAATCACAGGACATGTGGTAAGTGATCAAAATTTCACTGAATTGGGTCAACAGAGCATGATGAAAATCGCGAGAAATGAGAAATGTGGCGTGAAAGTGCTTTTGCGCCGTATCCATAGTCATATTGGGAAGAGCTGAGTCACGAGAAGTTACGTATTGGAACCCAGGGATCATGGAAATGAAGTGTAGGGAACACTTTCGGCCTGAGTTGTCGAAATGCCGAGGCAATTTAGAGAGCAGTAATAAATATGGTTATCCAATTATAAAATTGGAATATGATCGAGGAAGGTTGCTGTTCTTTCTCACAATTGCCCTCGATTGTATGAATCTACATTGGTAAAGCGGATTCATGATTACCATCTGGTAAGCTTTCCCAGTTGCTCATACATTTGTCTTCTTTTTGCCTAAGAAGATGCCATTCCTTCCGTCCTTTCCTTGCCTATCCATTCCATTCCATTCCATCCCTCCACTCCATTCCTCCATTCCATCCTCCATTCCATCCATCCATCCATTCCATTCCATTCCATTCCTCCATCCATCCATCCTCCCTTCCTCCATCCATTCCATCCATTTCCATCCATTCCATCCATCCATCCGTCCATCCATCCATTCCATCCATGTCCATCCATCCATTCCTTCCTCCATCCTCCGTCCATTCCTTCCATCCATCCATCCATCCGTCCATCCCTCCATCCATCGGCCATCCGTCCATCCATCCATCCTCCATCCTCCTCCGTCCATCCGTCCTTCCTCCATCCATCCATCCATCCTCCATCCATCCGTCGTCCATCCTTCCATCCATTCCATTCCTTCCATCCATCCTCCATCCGTCCATTCCATCCAGTCTTTTCGTCCGTCCCTGCTCCTCCATCCGTCCAGTCATTTCCATCTTCATTCCGTCCGCTGTCCATTTCCATCCATTCCATTCCGTCCATCCATTCCATCCCGTCCGCTCATCCTCAGATCCATCCTCGAATCAGAAGTATATAGACAACACGAGGATTCTCGTGTGTGAGATAATCCTGATTATCGGTTTGTAAGTGAAAGAAGGCCTTATATGGACTAAAACAAGCACCACGAGCTTGGTATTATATTTGGACAAATTTCTACCACAAGACAAAGGGTTCAAAGAAAGGTATTGTTGACAGTAAACTTTACATTAAATTACGAGGTGATAATTTACTAGTTGTTTTGGTTTATGTAGATGATATTATTTTTAGGTACGTACTAATGAATCGACATACATGGTTTGCTAATTCTTTGCAAATAGAATTTGAAATGTCATGATAGGAGAACTGTCATATTTTCTTGGCCTAAAATTGAAACAAAACTTTGCAGGAATTTTTATTTCTCGAGGAAAATATTTGAAAGAGATGTTATGAAGAAATTTCAGATGGAAGATTCTCTCTACAGTTAGCACACCCTATGGTGGTTGGTTGCAAAGGCGAGTAAAGATGATATCTCACTGATGTTGATCAAAGGACACATAGTTCAATGATAGGCAGTCTTACGTACATCACAACATCTAGATCTGATATAATGCAAGTTGTTGGAATGATAGTCATTTTCAGTCTTCCCTAAACAAAGTCATTTGGTAGTAGTCAAAAGGATATTTAAATGCCAGAGGAACAGCTTATGTTACGTGGTATCCCTGAAATCCAGAATTTCAGGTTAAACTTGGCCGGTCTGGGGCCAAGCGTGTTATAGATGATAGGAAAAACACTTGTGGAGGAGAATTTTTTCTAGGTGACTCGTAGTTGCATGGCTTAGTAAAAACCTTCATTATCCTCTGAGAGGCAAAAAATACATTCTTCTTTGCTATAGCGCAAACAAATTTTATGGATGATACCAGCTCTTGCAGATTTGAAGGTAACTTACGATCCATCCCAATTCATTGTGATAACACCCTAGTTCTATTAGTGTCTCCAAGAATCTGTTCTTCATTCCAAGACCCGTATTCCTATAAAGTATCATTTTCTCGGAGAACAAGTTACAAGTAGAATTGTTGGGTTAGTTATATACCTTCTCTGAGAATGGTGTAGACATCTTTGCAAGCCATTAGCCTTTTGGATATATTACATTACAAAAGTTGGGGTTATAATTTCTTGTGCCTAATTTGCTCACCTAGTGGGAAATTACATATTGAATATTTGGTGTATTTCAAATAACTTTATAGTTGACAAAGGGGAGTATGTACTGCAACATAAGATCAAGGAAGAATGTCTCTTCTTTGACATTGACGTAAAAGGGGGAAAAGAGTTTGGGAGGAAGTTGGGGACTGAATCATAAGAAAATGTGGGTGCTTGTATTGCCATCAATACCAAAGGGAGATTGTTGGAAAATATTTATCAGACAGTGAATGCTTGTCGTTGATGGAAATTACAACAATGAAGATGACATGGAGATACGGGAGGTGCACGTAATAGGCGGGGCATAAAAGCGAGGGAACAAAAAGATAGGATTCGGAAGACCCGGCGGAGTGCAACGTGATCCCAACAGCATAACAATGATCGAAGCCGAATTCTTTCGTGATAGCCGCGTACAACAATGAATATGGCATGAATGCAGGAAGTTTGTAATAGGCAGACATAATCTAAGTGTTGATGGGGCTTGATGAAGTCCATCGTTGGATCCCATCAAAATTCCCGGCAGAGCGAGGACGTCGGTCGAGATTTAGACAAGAGGCATTGAAGAGGATAGATCGGGGGTTCAATCAAGTGCGAGGATACTTAGGCCATGCGTTTGGATCAAAGAAGGAGAACACCCGTCTTTTAAAGAGTATAACAAGAAGAAAGGGCTCACAAAATCCACGAAGAGAGGAGGATAGATCCATCATGGGAACGTGGAAAGATGTTAAGTTCATTGTTGGAGAGTCAAAGGAACAGAGTTCCTTATCTTCTCAGAATCGCGATGTAACATGAGCCGTCGGATCAAAGGTTTGATGCGGACCCGTTCGATTCAGTTCTTTTTAGGTTTTCGAGGGGGATCTAGAGTTGGACATATCAAAGATTATTGACAACAGGAATACCGATATCGCGATATGAAATCAGCAGTGTAATATGAGAAGCCGTCAAATTAAGGTTGAATGCGGACCGTGATTCGGTCCATATGGGGTTCGAAGAATGGCGTGATGGAGATATCAAGAAACGAGAACATTGACAACGAGAATGTCGATTTCATGATATGTAAAATCGCGATATGATCTGAGCAATTGAATTAAGATCAAATCTGAACCGTTGATCAAGCTATGGGCCGGATACTTGACATGGAGAGCAAAAGAACCCAATGCATCAAGAATGTTGATTTCACGATGCTTATACGAAGTATGATTCTCGCAGCCGTTAAATGAATCGAGATCTAAACCGTTGATCTAACTCCATATGGAGTTTTAGTCATGACATGGAGAACAAAGAACCCAATACATCAAGAATGCCAAATCAGAAATCAGCGGTGATTCAATCGCCATTGAATCAGTCTGCACATCTACAGACCATCGAATCAGGACATGTGGAAAGTGAACCGAATTCCCGTGACAGGGTCCAGCGGGCATAGTCGTGTAATAGAAAATCCGCGAAATGAGAAATTGCACTTTTTGCATAGGAAATTGGTTATGACCATAGTCATATTGGGGAAGAGCTTCGAGTCGCGAGAGAAGTTAATGGGAACTTTGGGGATCGTGAAATGAAGTGTAGATACACTCAACGCGAGTTGTCGAAATGTCGAAACCGATTTAAAGGCAAAATTAATAAAATTCATCCAACGGCGCAGATAAATTGGATATGATCGGAAGGTTACTATTCTTTCTCACAATTAACCCCTCAATTCTGTTGTTAGTGAAATGGATTCATGATTGCGAATATGTTGGCATTTCAGTTGCTCAGACAATTGTCTTCTTTTTTCCTAAGAAGATGGGAAGTTGAATCGCCGTGTGTGTGTATAAAATAACGGAGACATTGTATGGTTAGTTTGTTTTGTATGAGAGAAGGATGAAACTGTAAGAAAATGAAAAGGAGAGAATGCGAAGGAGGAGATTGAGCATATGTGCGGTATGGGAAAATCTGAAGAAGAATAACAAAATAAAGTTGAAGAAAGCCAGAATAGCTGAGAACAAGTTGATCAGTGAAGGCGATAAATGAAATGAGAATAGATGCGAAACGAGTTAGAAGATGATTAGATGTACAAAACAAAGAAAGATTGGTAAGAATTGATGTATCTGTGTAGTTGAAAATTTATATGTTAATTTATGTTATAGGAGGTTGGGAGGTGCTTGGGAGGATTGTTGTCCTCGGAGATTCAAGTGAGTGCTTGAACACGGGAAGTTGTAACTTCCATCTCGTTGCGGCCAGAGAAAACTAGGGTGGCGGTGGTGCAAAGGGAGAACAAGTGTTCTCTAGCACCTCTGAGTTGGAGCCTATTAGAGTTGGTGCTTCCATCTGGTTGATGTCAGGGACTTTTCGAGGGAAGTTGGTGCTTCCATCCAATTGGTGTTGGAATATTCAGGAGTTGGTGCTTCTTCTAGTGGGTACTAGAGAACCGAGAGAAGTTGGTGCTCTCAAACAAGTTGTAGCTTATGCATGAGTGCTTGGCCTCACATTAAGTTGGTTCTCAATTATAGATGATGTACTGAACTTAAAAGACTGCCTATCATTTGAGTTTTCTCCCTTTATGGGTTTCCTGTTGAAAATCTATCTTTGGGTATACTTTATGTGTGACTGATAATCTTTATTTCTTCATCCATATCATGTTATTTGATGATCACTTGAAGAAAGATTAATAATGTTTTAATAGACTTAATATTTTTTAATCACAGTAACAACTAATCACCTCGGTTGTTTGTGAATTTCTAACACAAGGCTCATAAAATCAGCCCCTCAGTTGTTTTAGTAATTCCAACACAAGGCTCATAAAAATCGGAAAGGGTACTTCAGAAAAAGAAAGAAAAGAATCAATAAGTCTTGTCCATGAGTATAGGTATGTATTTGCATTCACATGTGATGAACTCAAATATTATAAAGATGATGTGTTTCAACATAGTATCCCACTCAAAGAAGACACAAAGCCCTTCCGACAAAAACTTAGGCGAATAAATCCTAAGTTAGCACCTTTGGTTCAAGTAGAACTCAAAAAGATGTTGGATGTTGGCATCATTGCTCCAACAAGGAATTCTTCATGGTGTTCTAAATTAGTGGTAGTTAGAAAGAAAAACAGTGGAATAAGGCTATGCATTGATTTTATAGATCTGAATCTAGCATGCATTAAGGATAATTACCCCTTTCCCAACATGGAAACTCTATTGCAAAGAGTTATTGGTTCCAAAATAATGTCCATGTTGGATGGTTTCTCTGGATACAATCAAGTGTTGGTGAGGAAGGAGGATCAAAATAAGAAAACCTTCACCACACCATGGGGCACCTTTGAGTACCTAAGAATTCACTTTGGCTTATTAAATGCAGGTGCTACTTTTCATAGGGCCATGGATTTTTCCTTCCATGAATTAATGGGAAAAATCATTGAGATCTACCAGGATGACTTGACTATTTTGTCAAAGGAAAGATCAGATCATGTGGGTCATCTCAGACAGGTGTTTGAAATATGTCAAAAGTATGGCATCTCCTTGAATCTGGCTAAATCAATTTTGGGAGTTGATGAAGGTAAGTTGTTGGGCCATATCATAACAAAAGACGGGGTGAAAATGGACCCAGAAAGGGTGCAATCCATACAAGGAGTCCCTTTGCCCCAAACCAAGAAATACCTCTAGTATTTCCTTGGTCAAATCAACTTTGTAATAAGGTTCATCCCAAACTTAGTTGAGACCATGAAACCTATCCTCAAACTCTTAAAGAAAGATGTCAATTTTGAGTGGACAGAAGAAGGAAGAAGATATTTTAAAAACATTAAGGATGCAATTGGTAAATAACATGTGCTAATTATTCCAAATTATTATAAAGACTTTCAAATCTTTTCCTTTGCTTCTAAAGATACTATAGCAGGGGTGTTGCTCCAAAAGAATGATGAGGGTCAAGAGAAACCCATTTCTTTCATGAACAAATCATTGCAAAACTTAGAGCTTAATTACACAACCATGGAAAAGAAAACATATGCATTGGTCAAGTCCCTTAAGCATTTTAGAGTTTACATAGGATATTCAAGAGTTGTGGGGTATGTACCTCACCCAATGGTAAAAGATATCATTGGACAACAAGATTGCTTGGGGGTCAAGGGAAAGTGGGTTTAAAAAATACAAGAGTATGATTTGGAGATAAAACCCACTAAGTTAATCAAAGGTCAAGGATTAGCTCAAATGCTAACTGAAGGAAATGAACGAGCTTTGGACCTAGTTTGTCAAAACAGCCAATCTAGTCCATCTTTATCTCGAGAACTTCAAAAGTTAGAACAACATGAATGGTATGCTAATATCATTTTCTTTCTTTCTAATTTCACATGCCCAAGTCATTTAATTGGTCACAAAAGAAGAACATTGAGATTAAAAGTAGCTAAGTATTGTATCATACAGGATGGATTGGGGTGGAGGAACCCTGATGGGGTGATACTTAGATGTGTTGATGAGATTGAGTCCAAAAGACTCTTGGTTGATTTTCATTGAGGATTTTTTGGGTGGGCATTTTGCAGCCAAAACTACTGCCCACAAGATCCTCAGAGCAGGTTATTGTTAGGATATTTAGACACTTAGGAGTTAGTTAAGATCTACTTGGTCTAATATGTCGTTAGGTAAAAGTGTGTTTCTTTAGTATGCATTAATATGCATTT